>JACMIG010001160.1:0-22449 GCA_014805385.1 Levipalatum texanum
ACGGGCGCGAAGCGCCCGTGGATTTCGTTCCACTATAATGCGCAACCTATACTGGATCTAGGCTTACGTCGGGGCCGCCTTTTTTCTATCTACTAAAAGTGCGTTAAATAATTCTACTTTGAAAACCTGTAGAGCTCTCGAGCGTAGTTTTCGCTTAAAAATCATGCGAGAGGACGAACCAACGCGACCCCTAACGTGGGCGCGAAGCGCCCATCCCCGTCGACTATAATGCGCGTATACTGAGTGCGCGCGTAGCTCCGCTAGTTTCTTTTATATGAAAAACTGTTTAATGACACAAAATAACAAAAACTTACACGGTCGCCGGCGCTGCAAGATCAGTTGCATCGTACTCGTACACGATCTCTCCGTTGCATTCCTGGAAAAAACATTTTCTAGGTTACAGCAAAAATACTCATTGTTTCGATTATGGTCAAAATGTATACTAAAAAAATTCGTCATGAATGTTTACGAAATCATTCTGTGTAAATACAGTTTTTCCGTTTCCTCGATTGTATCCTTACAAATTTTTTAAAGATTACCTTGAAGTGAGAGTACATGTTTTTCCGATCGCGCCTCCGATATTCGGGGCATGTCGTGCAACGGAAGAAAGTACCCGGGACGTCGCGGTGCTTACTGCAATTAGAATTTCCACTGTATTATGGCTGTTCATACTGTAGTTAACGAGTCAAAATCTTGGACTTACTATTGGAAGTGTTCTTCGAGCATGCTGATAGAGACGCCGTCCCCTCGGCCAGCAGAGAGGATCTTGGGGCAGAAGGGACACTTCTTGTCCGGTAGATCAGCACGCCTGAATTATTACATACATATTTAATTACCGATAGACTTATTTCAACCTTTTCCGAGTAAAATGATGTATAATAAACTACTATCCGATTCTTTTACTCTGGCGAATGCTTACTTGGTTGTCCTGGGACGGGGCGTTGCTTTCGCTTCCGAGGTCATCGACAAAGTGCTTGCTTTAACTTCCGAGCTCATTGAAACATCGGCATCTTCCACTGCTTCGCCGTCCATGGAGGAAGCGCAAGACGAAGCAATGTAGTCCAGCGGCCCCTTGCACTTCTGAAGAAGACGCTTATTCCGATAACGTAAAATTAGAAGTTACCTTTTGGTGCTGATGCGAAGAGACGTTGATGTGACATGTGCGACAGCGGAAGAGCGGCTCCTGAAAGAAGAGTCTGTTTTGAAGTCTTCAATGGCGTCTTAGAGATCGTTGCCGCGGTACGGAATTCACATCATTGTCCCCAAACAGGCAAACGATTCAGGTGGTACATACCACGTGGTCTGGGTAATTAAATACCAAATGAACCACCCTGAGGACCAGGCTTGATAGCAGTGTGTGGGGGTCCCGGGATGTATGGCATATTTTGGACCCATATAAGTGATGAAAATCGCTCCATAGTTTTTTGGGCCTTCCTAGGTGGTACGGTAGATACAGGGTTCGAAAGGTCGAAAAGTGCCGATTTGAATAAGTGAACTTTCACAAATTATATCTTTATTTCTATGCAAGGTACAATTATGCCCTTTTGCATGAGTAATGCCACCATGTTATAAAATGTTGCGATGCATAGCCTGCTGACTGTAGTCGGTCATTTGTATAAGAAAAAAATAAAAATGTGCAGAATTTTTTTAATTTTTCGAAGAAAGCGGGAATATTACTCAGGGAAAAAAATCGGAGCCAGCAGAGCAGTCAGGAAAGAACCGCCTCAGTTTTCTGGTGGCATCACATTCGACCAATTTTACAAAATCGCTTTTAACCATGGGAAAAATCGACGAACGCTGAAAAACGTGGATTTTTATCAAAATCGTACGTATAGAGATATTTGTATCTCTAGGGTGATTTTGTGAGGCCAGAAATGAAAAGTGAAAAATACTTGCCTTGAAACGCTCTTTCAGTTCCACACTTGAAATCCGGGTTTTCAGCCCATTTTTTCCTCGGCGATTTGGATCATGATACGGGTATCATGGTTCCAAATCGGTAAAAATGAACTTCCGTGATACCGACCAAAAAGTGTTCAAATGGTAATAAATTGATGTTTATAGACGTTTTTGGTCAATTACGAAGAAAATTTTTTTTCATTAATTATGGACCATGATACCGTATCATGGTCGATTTTGGACCATGATACCCGTATCATGGTGACGAAATCGCCGATAAAAAAAAGGGCTGAAAACCCGGATTTCAAGTGTGGAACTGAAAGGGCGTTTCAAGGCAAGAATTTTTCACTTTTTATTTCTGGCCTCACAAAATCACCCCTAGAGATACAAATCTCTCTATACTATGATTTTGATAAAAATCCATGTTTTTCAGCGTTCGTCGATTTTTACCATGGTTAAAAGCGATTTTGTAAAATTGGTCGAATGTGATGCCATGACCAGAAAACTGAGGCGGTTCTTTCCTGTCTGCTCTGCTGGCCCCGATTTTTTTTTCCCTGAGTAATATGCCCGTTTTCTTCGAAAAGTGGAAAAAAATTCTGAACATTTCTATTTTTTCTTATACAAATGACTGACTACGGTCAGCAGGCTATGCATCACAACATCTTATAACATGATGGCATTACTCGTGCAAAAGGGCATAATTGTACGTTGCATAGAGTAAAAGATATAATTTGTGAAAGTTCACCTACTCAAATCGGCACTTTTCGACCTTTCGATCCCTGTATCTACCGTACCACCCAGGGAGGCCCAAAAAACTATGGTGCGATTTTCATCACTTATATGGGTCCAAAATATGCCATACATCCCGGGACCCCCACACACTGCTATCAAGCCTGATCCGCCGGTGGTCCGCATTTACATGGACAGCGTGATACCTTGTATCCACGG
The DNA here is from genome assembly GCA_014805385.1 of Levipalatum texanum. Classification (NCBI taxonomy): domain Eukaryota; kingdom Metazoa; phylum Nematoda; class Chromadorea; order Rhabditida; family Diplogasteridae; genus Levipalatum; species Levipalatum texanum. The sequence goes on from JACMIG010001160.1 coordinate 2,845, forward strand.
TGATTAGCGCGAACGTGATTGTAGATCACCGAGTTGCTGCTGCCATCGGGAAACACGAAGGAGCAGACGGGGCACGCCTTGTCACCCGACAGCAACGGAGGCTGAAAAAAGTTGAGTTGTATATTTTACAAAACTCATTTCTTTTTCGAAAACCTAAAATAGGATTCTATCGAGATCGAATTCGGCGCCACTGGTAGAGGCCAACCAATTTGTAAACTGACCTTGTTTTCAAGCTTAGGTGTTCTCTTTGCAGAATCATTGAGGACAGAGGGCGAGGTAAAAAAGGGAGTTGGCTTCGTTTCCTCCGTTGTCCCCGCCGCTCCCTTTGTACACGAACGACGAGGCGCACTGCGAGTGCCACCTGCAAATTATGAGATTCGGAGTAATCCCAATTTCGCTCTGTGTAGTAAATGTAGAAGTGCAATGCAAAGAGAAAAATATGTAATTTTCAATTAAAATAATTATATGGAATTGCTGACATCTTCTCCTCTTGGATGTCGGCCCGGCGTAGTCGGAGTCGTTATCAGCCTCGGACTCTTCTTGATCTTCTTCAGCTGCGCTCTCCTCCATCGAGTCTTCTGCATAGGGCGATGCCGTGTCGTCATCCTGAACGATCAAATATCATAAAAAAATAGTTGTCATTCTCTCACTTCTTCCATGGGCTCTGCGGTTTCATCCCGCAGGACCGGAGGGGCATCATAAGAATAAGAAGGCGAGGGAATCGCGGAGTTCCCTGCAAAATAAACAATTCATCCAGTTTTAAAAGTCTAATTTTTAGAGCTATTTTGTAAAACATACCAATGACACTCCGCTCCCGGGCGCTGAGTTCTGCCGTGACGTCCGTAAAATCAAACTCCTCCTCGATCTAGAAAAGAACGTAGAGCTTGAAGAAATGGATGGAGGGGAACCTTGATCTTCGGGGCATTGTTGATGGAGGGAGTGAGCTTGCCACTGGAGCTGCTGCGAAATGTGATTGGGATCAGTTCCTAGAAAAAAACAATTTTGAGTAATATTATTGAGTGTGTCGGTATTCCGAACAGATAAGCACAGTAAAACCTCGTTGCTGTATCCACCTCATCTTTTCCACTGTAATCAATCTGCTATAATCCGAGTCCGCCTGCTTGTCAAATTTTGACTACGCGCGCTACCATTCGGACTGCTATTACCCAAGGATTATAAAGAATTCGAGTCTTCGATTTGCTGGACTCTCCAAGTTCCGTTTCCATAACGTCTTCCCAATGCGTACTCACCTGGACCTCAGAGCAGAAGCTGAGATCGAGACTGGGCGTTGGCCTCTCGGGAGCGGGCGTCGAACTGGCGAGGGGAGCGAAGTTCATGAAAGAATCCGACGGCTGAAATTAACGAAAGATTACTCATATCCTATAACAATATCTCGGAAAGTAACTCCACAAAAATACCCACTCTTTTCATTTCTCCGACGGAGGCAGCCTTCGGCGGAGGGCAATGCGAGGGAGTTACGGGCTGAAATTATTGTTTGATTATTATTAGACAGTATCCCACCTCGATCTTGGCCTTGATCACGGGTTCAGGAGACTGAGGCCGAAAAAGCTGAACAATTGGCTCGTTGACTTGGTCCGCTACCTGATAACGAAACTTAAAATCACGCTAAACGTAGTAAGTTTGGGTTTAGTGAAGCTACAAACTCATTGTCAGAAAATACAAACCTTTGCGGCTATAGCGTCCTTCGCGGCGATCAAGGGAGGCGGAATGGAAGTCGAAGTTGCTCGATCTTCAGTCTTATTTTCCTTTCCTGCTCCCCATCGCTTCTGAACAACGCAGCGAAATGCTTGGGCGAAATTGAAGACCGCCGTCTGCAATAACGACCTGGTCCACCCTATGCTCTAGTTATCTCAAAGTAAGGCCGCTACCTCGAGATGTGAAGACTGCCGTCCGAGTGTAGTCGATGCGAGGGAAGATTGCAAATCGGACAGGGCCTGGCCGAGGTCTTCGTCATTCTGCAATTAGCGATGAAACTCAAGCTTCGCATGCTTCACTAAATAGAGTAGTAGTGTGTACCTCTACGAAGCACCAGAGTACTTGGTTCATGAGGGAGAGCAGGCCACCACAGGAGTCGGCAGTGAGGAGGGAAGTTATGGTGCGGATGTTGGTGAGGGTATTGCGGATGGTGACGAGGTCGAGTGAAGCATTCGAAGGAGCCTGGAAATGAGCGTCATATTCTCGAGCACCAAAACGTGGCGCGGCACAGATCCTGGTCGCAAAGTGGAATCACAGCGTTTCAGGGCCAAACTTGTAAATAGGTTTCGGTTGAGTAAAAGTTACACTTTCCCACGGAACTGTAGGAATTCACCGCGTTTTGGGGCTCGACAATATCATTCCAGCAATTTGGCAAGCTCCGTCCACTTCACTAAACGTCATTGCGACTTGTTTTGTTCCTTCGTCGTATCCTGTTTGCCTCTAAAACGAACCGTGCACATCGATCGTGTTTGATAAGCTTGCGAAACTATGAACAGACATCCTCTGTCCCTCCCCTGCAGAGATGCAAAAGGGTTTGTTTGCTAAACGTCACAAGTCCACAGCTCCTAATTAAAATCGCTTGGTTTTGATTCGCAATGTCGCGGAACGGGAAATTATAAGTTCTCTGGTTCGCACCAATACCTGAATCCACTTGGACGTAACGATGGGCAGGAAGGCTTGGGCAAAGTTGAGGAAGACTGGCTGGAATTTGCCTTTGGTCTCCGGCAGATCGGGTCTGTTTACCTCGAGGTGCATCGACTTCCTTCCCAATTTCGTCGTAGAGAGCACGTTGCGGAGCTCCTCCGCTTCCTCGGAGACGTCGTCGCCCTGAAGATTCTATCCTTGATTTCATCCTTTTTTGCCACAAATCAAGCCCCCAAACTGTAATGGGTTATATCCAGAAATTCACCGTTATTTTACAATCATAATGGCATAATCAATCAGTAATTCCGTGAAACTGTAAGAGATATTGTGCCGTAATTTGCCCTATTTAGCCAAAAATTTAAGGCATAATAAATCACTAATTCGTACTTCGGAAGCAGCCCAGAGTAGGTCGTTCATGGCGGAAATGATTCGTCCGCAGGTGTCGACGCCCAGCAGCTGAGCAATCGACCGAGTCGTCATCAGAGCATTCTGCAGCACGGCGCTGTCGTCCATGGCTCGATGCTGTAGGAAGGCACTGGAACAGGGGTTTGAACAAATTACGCAGCGATGACGTAAAAATGTTGCGAAAAAAAAGAACACGGCCCGTGCAATCAATACATTTCTTCGCGCTGTTCTGCGAGGAAAGTCCTGCGCTTAGATTGCTTGGAGCTGCGAAATCTTATGCGCCACAGTGATTGTCCGAGGCTATCGAGTTTAGCAGAGCGGTGCGATTCTCATAGACTCTTATCTCACATGACTGTAGGGTAAAAAGTAAATTAAGAGTGCTAGAGGGCTCAGCTTCTGCGTCACCGCAATGGTCACTTGAATTGACAAAGCACGGTCAGAGAGAGAGGGAGGAAAGAGGAGGGAGCGGGAAACAGGGGGCCTTCCTCTGTTACCTCCTGCCCATGATTCATCTGCGCCTTGTTCAGGGTCTAAAGGGAAGAGAGAGGAAGCGAGACCGCGGCAAAAAGTCAATGGGGCAGCTGGGATGGAGAGAGGGTGAATCTACGCATACGACGACAGAATAAACCACAGACGACTGATCAAACGGGGAATGAAACAGTTCCAGGATACTGATCCTGCCCCACTCCCACTTGCCTTGATCTTTTACCGTATCTTTCGGTCAGTTTTTAAAGCTATGATCAGGTTCGGAATCCAATGAAAAGGGCTGCATATCAGAAAGGTAAACGACAACTCGAGCATGATTTATCGTTTTGGTCTCATCCCAGGTGATCATGGCCTAAATATCCGACGCCACAGTTCTCCTCTTCCCATCATTGGTCATCGTTTCGTTGCTCAACCCATCTTCTTTATGTGACCTGAAAATTCGATTTACACGGTGTAGAAGAGAGGAGGGAGTACTCGATTGGATGGAGATCGTGGAAGTAAATGACGAGCTGATCCCTCATCGAATTTATGACAGGGAGAGCAACGGCGGCCGAGACCACTGCCATTCCCAGCAGGAGGTTTGAGAACAACTAAGGCTGATATTGAGTTATTGTTTGAGTCACAGAAGAAGTCCTGGGGGTTATTGTGCCGCACTACAGGAATTCTAATTTCCCGTTCTGTTAACGAAAATTCCGCCTCCTATATCTCAGCTCTTCACAAGGGATATATGGACGATTTTTTAGATTCCTCCGATGGAATCCATAGCCAGATGGCATGCAAAATTTTAGCCTCTGATTCCACTTCTCCTCAAAGATTCAAACAGAACTGTCTGCTAACGGACACAAGTCTTTTAGGATTCCTGTGGTGCGGCACAATATCAATCGTGAATTTAGGTTCCCGACAATAGAGAGAGCACTGAACAGACAAACTAACCTTTAGCGTGTGACCAAAAATCAGTTGCTTAGCGAGGTTCTGCAACATGTCGTTTTCGAATATAATCAGGGTAGGGATTTGGGATACTTCAACGAAGTAGATAGTGATGAGGAGTGGAATGCGCAGCTTACATGGTACGAGCTCGATTGCGATGAGGTTCGCTTAAATGGAAAGCGGTTATGGAGAGACTCTTACATTAGATAAGAGCCATAGCGTGTTTTCATTACTCGCCACTGCGTTTAACCAACAAATACCGTACAAATACCGTATATTCTGGCGGCCGCGCACATAGCCATTGATATTGTAGTGAGGGACGCCGATGCGATGCGGAAGTGATCTGGAAGGGGGAAAAGGTATCGCTTATAGCTCCGAAGTCACGGTGGGGGGGGGGGTTGGACCCCGTGATACTTATAAGAGTCTTGAATTGAACACAAATTGGACGACATTTGGTTTTCGACCAAACCTGTAATTGTTGGAGAAGTATAACAGATGTCGCATCCAGCCACGGGCTGAATCACGTTTGCAGCAGCGAAGGTCAAACAGCTCAGGAGCACCAGAGACACCAGACTCATCATGCGGTGGCTGCTGCAAGAAACAAACCGGCATATTACCGACAACCAACTGAGGATGTAGAATTTCGCTCACTTTGAAAACATGGACGCTATGAAGATTGCGATGGAATACGGCCTTGATCAGAGAGTTCGTTTTGCCCGAGTAGTCTCAAGTTTTGTTGTTAGATCCAAAAACGTTGAAAAAAATGTACACACTCAAATCCATAACATTGCTGAAGAGCCTGAACTCGAATTGGCTGAGAATCCATCTGAAGAACCGTTGTTGAAAGACGTTTGCTCCTCCAATCTCACGTCATGCAGCATACAAGGAGGAGATACAGCGAGTTCATGCTCGTGAACACGAATTGTATACACTTCCACACGGAACAATTCTGATCGCGATTTCTACAAAGATGATTATGTTGGATTATATTGTCGAAGCAAGAGCGCCTTCTGGTAACACTATGACACACATGTACATGAAGCCTCATATAAGCCCCGGGCAATACATTTCTACATTCATTTTGAAAAGTTCTACTTTTGTCGTTCAAATTCCAAGGTATATCACACAATTGTATATGTCGCGCACAGAACGCGCATCTATTCCACGGGAGCCATATTGTCCGGCATTAAAATGATGCGGAGGCGACAAGCGAACTACCTAGTGCTAAGCAGCGTAATGAATGTAATGAAGGCGCGAAAGAACACCATTACGCTGTTTACCGCCGAGCGTCGCCTCCGCATCACTTTAATGCCGGACAATACTAAATGCGCGTTCTGTGGGCGAAATATACAGCGACCTACCAAATTCCAAACTAATTTAGAAATTTATTGCCCAGGGCGTATATACACGGTATTTCATAGCTTGTAAAATTATTCTCCTCCTTGTTTTTTCCCACCACAACATCTTTCTCCAACCTGTATCCAATGTCGTCGATCACTTTTCGAGTCCCTTCCTCCACATTGAACTTGAATTCCTCCGTCTCCATCTCCTCTTCAGTCTTCCGCACTCGTTTCGACGCTCTCGATTTTTTCGACTTTTTACTCTTCGGTTTGACTTCTGGATACTTGTTGAATATTCCCAGGAAACCGGGCCTCCGGTGCAGTTTCGTTTCCTCTTGCTCGATGACGACTTCGAATCGGTCCATCCTCTCGTGTACCATGAGAAAGAAAAGGGATTCGTTGACGAAGCTGCAATTTTCATAAACTTTATTGACTTAATTTCAAGTATGTTTTCTGGCGTGGAACGCATACATTATACCGTTCCTACGGGACTGTTCTCTCTTCATAGAAAAAGAGGTTTCTTTCGTCATCTGGTAGGCTAGATAAAATGGAAAGAATTTTTGCGCCAATGTGTGAAAGCAAGACGAACTTGGCTTTCCGAAAATACTTAAACCAATAATTCTCACAAGTATGTCAACGGAATGCATGCGATCGGCATGCAAACGCAAAGTATAACTATATTTTGCGGGAGCACGAATGATTTGAGAAGGGTTATCCACTGAAATAAATGGAATTTGACTTGAGAAAAAACGCAAGAAACCGTTTCTCCTGCGAATGAAACGAGCAACGGAGCGGCAAAGGCCATGAAGCGAAGTCGTTTTGGTAGATCCTCCACAAGGAGTACCATAATGGAGATCCAGACTACCTGAATATGTTTTCAACTATTATTTCATGGTAGTATTGTAATGCAATTAAATTCCACAATTAGCCAATGTTTCCTTTCGATTTTTTCAAAATTTGAAAAATTTTTTAAATCGATTGGATAGCCTTTTCCGAGTTTTCGAAGTCAAACTCGATTGCGTTTATAAAAGGTGATGTTCTAACCGACAGCGTGAACTCGTAGACAACTCGTCCGAGCATCTTGATATTGTCCCACCGCACGAAGTAGATCGTGGCCACAGATCCGGCATTGAAAAATAGCCCCCACATTATGGCTGCTGGGCGGCCGTACCTGGAGTGACAGATACATACTTTACGGATGTCTGCTAGTTGTCCAGTTGTGTCCAGTTTCGTCTAGTTTGGTCTAGTTTCGTCCAGCTGTGTTCACCTGCACGCCCATTTGTGTCTAGCTTCGTCCAGGTTCGGACATGGACAGTGACTGTCTTGTCCATGTCCGAATCTGGACGAAGCTAAACACAACTGGACGGGCAGGTGGACGCAACTGGACGAAACTAGACCAAACAATACGAAAATGGATACAACTAGACCGGTAGGTGGACCAAACGGTCAGCTGGACGAAATAAGACAACACGCTAGACATCCGTAATGTAGAGTAGGGATTGAATGAGGGGATGACCAACCTCTCCCACCAGAAGCTTGTGATAGCAGCAGCAACATGGCCTCCCAGTACGATCGGATGATCGTACGCGTTCCATCCCAGCTGAATCCGAGTATCAATCTCGCCCAATTGTTTATGACCAGAGCGAAACGAGAAACAGTTGACAGCGAACAGATCGATTGGAACACTAAAATGGAGTGTCCGGACCCCCTCCCAAAGAGGCCATGGAGAGAGTTCAGATCCAACAATTGCCACGCTCAGATATGGCTAGGGACCGTAACGTGATTCTAAAACTTTCACCAAAATGCTCGAAATTATGCTCATCATTTAGTCCTGGGCTTGGTTGGCATTTATCGTGCTTTTTACCGTTTCTCGATATCTCATTGCATTCCCGAGATATGACTCAAAAACAAGTGCGCTGCGAGGGGAGATGTGCCAAAAGGCGGGCCTCAACGCGGACATTGGGCGTGTTGCGGCCCGCTCGCGGGCGGAAATAATAACCTTTTACGCAAATCGAAATGGCACCTCGTGGACTGCACCAAATTTTTCGACCAAGGGCTCATTTTGACGCTCTTTAAATTCACTACAAGGAGCAAACCGGCCGAATATGCTCCGAAGCTTTTTGGGCTATTATATTGTAATTTGATCTGTTCAAATTCAGTTTCTAGTCGATGTAGAATTGAATAAGCGCCAAAAATAGCTTTCGATCGGCTCATTTTGTTTAATATTCAAGGTGCCACTTCGATCTGCCACTTTTCGGCGTTTTTGTGGTCCCCTAATGTTGGCAGAGCTTGCGGCCCCCTAGATATGGCCCTGGATGACCTTGCCGATGGTTTCCTCTACCGCTTGCAACGATCGCATGTATTCTTCTGTGATGTTACAACAGCAATACGGCGAACGCGTTGAGGTATTGAACTGTTTAAAAGTGTAGCCCCACTCATCGACGAACAGACCCCTAAATTAACTGTTGCAATATGTAAAGGTATACGAAGCTCACTCTAACACTTGGTAGCTGTTCATCGAGCAAAGGATGAAAGTGGAGATGAGAAGTTTGAAGCGAACGTTCTCCCACCGACCTCAAATATGATGCTAAATTAACCACACAGTTGCTTTTACTCGTCCGTATCGTTCCCCAATACTACTAAAGCAGAGGGAAAGCCATTTTTTTTCGTTTTTCGAAAATATTGAATATCGTACCGTATCGAAGAAGTACTTGTTCGACTGAGAACTTTTCAGCATCGTCCGAGCTCAACTCGGGCCTCTTGGGTTTCGCCTTTATCTCCTCGTTCTCCTTATTTAGTAAAGTCTCGCTTTGCGTCTGCCTCTGAAGGTCACTTTATTTTTCTACCAAAAAGTAAAAATACCTTTGATTTCATCCGTACTGAGGTTTTCGACTGATGGAAACAGACAACCTCAAGTGTGGTTGTCTCAATACGTTAACTTGTGAGCAATATAATGTTTATATGTCTGTCATTGATCAACTTGTTTAGCAATGATGTGCTTTATCGATCATTAAATTCTAGCGTTTCTCAAAATTGAGCATTTCAGCAATCGGTACACTGCAACCGATAAAATTATCGAAGTGTCTCGTTGCTTTGTGGATCAGTTGAGGTCGGGAACTTATCCGTTGAAACTGACCGTATTGGAGAGCGTGCTCATGAAGCGCTGACCGGCATGATTAGATCCCGTGATGCTACAAGGCGTAAGCTGAGTTGTAAGAATAAGCAAAATCGGAAATGACCAGAGAGATTACTTGTAGAGTAGTGTGTCCTGGAAGGAGCCATCAAATATTTGCAGGACGTCTCGGTTCTTGTTGGACTCGAAGAACATGACCTGTTTCTCTTTGTTCTCTCCCTATTTCTTCCTCTCTCACCTCGAGATCCACCATCTGCCCATTGCAACTGCCTACAGGCAAACTTGCAGTGACCAGTTTGCCGAATGTATACTTTTCCAAATTTTACATACAAGCAAACATGTGCAGGAATTCCTGTTGTTAAAACCGCCTTGCAAGTTTGCGCGTCGGCAAATTTGCACGCGTAAGATTGCAGGCTAGCAAATCTGCAAGTGCGGCACGCAAGTTTTCCGACAGGCAGACTTGTACATTTGCCGAGAGGTAAGCCTGTTTGTAAGAGGAATGACAACGGGGGATGGTCCGATGGACCACGATCCAACGGTCGGCTGCAACAGTTTCAGCTTTCAGTGAACCATGTTTGCCTGTCGGCAAATTTGCGTTTCGTTGCATGTTTGCCGATTGGTATGGCGGGCCGTCTGTGAGTTGCAAACGTGGCAAGTTTACCCGTAGGCAGTTGCAATGAGAGAGTCTCTCAATAAAAAGGGCTGCATATCAGAAAGGCAAACGACAACTCGAGCATGATTTATCGTTTTGCTCTCATCCCAGTGATCGTGGTCTAAATATCCGATGCCACCGCTCTCCTCTTCCCATCATTGGCCGTCGATTCGTTGCTTAATCCGTCTTCTCTAGGTTTCCTGAAGAGAATTCCTATGCAATGGAGAAGATGAGAGGGAGTACTCGATTGGATGGAGATCGTGGAAGTAAATGACGAGCTGATCCCGCATCGAATTTATGACAGGGAGAGCGACGGCGGCCGAGACCACTGCCATCCCAAGCAGGAGATTACGGAAGATCCAAGGCTGGAATTGAGATATTGTGTTATGTCAGATCTAACAAGGGCATCTATTCTTTTTATCTTATTTTTACTACTATCTGGGCTCGAAACATTGCCAAAAAAATCGTTGAGCACTTAATTCCTGCGGTTAGCGGACGTTCCGATGTCCGCGCTCACGCGACCCACGGTTATCGCGCTTCCGGGAGGCGTGAGGTGCGCTTTTTAGGCCAACGGTTACAGCGGCACTGTGATACAAACGCGCCGAGCTGACAATTAGAGGAATTCCGCACGGTTCCCTCAATTCTTCTCTCCTTGTCAACCCGACGCGTACGTACGCTATCCACAGGAAATAAACGCGGAACGATTTTTTTTGGCTATGTTGCGAGCCCCGATAATACTTAGGTCCGATACTCTCTCGATCGCGAGTTCAACACACTTTCAATGGAATTTGGAAATGAATGATTTTATTAGGTTCCCCTACTATTCCCCTAATTTGATGTCAACCGACTTGGCTCGATGTGGGACGAATTATAAGAATATTTTAAACGTGTTTTGAAACGTTTGAACATGTCAAAACACGTTAGAACACGTTTTTTTGCCCAAACCAAAAGTTGTCACATCGCTCCCAAATTTCACAGGAACATGTGAAAACCTGTTTTGTGCACTAAAACGTGTCAAAACACGTCAGAACGTGTAAAATATATCAAGATCGGGCCCAACGAGCATAGCAAGGCCACGCGAAACGGCTATGCCATGCAACCCCAAACGGTGAGCACCGGGGGCGCGAAGCGCCGCCGGCCAGGGGGGTTGGAGTGAGGCGAAGCCCCCCCCCCCCAATTATGTAGCTCAAGCGCAGCTCGTGCTAGTTGACAACTACATATTTTAAAAGAGATAGACGAATCAACCTTTAGCGTTTTTTCCAAAAGTAGTTCCTTCGCCAAGTGCTGCAACATGTCGTTTCGAATTGAAACAGGGAAAGGATTCGGGATACGTCAACGACGAAGATCGTAACGAGGGATGGAATACGCAGCATGCAGGGAACGAGCTCGATTGCGATGAGGTTCGCTTCAATTGGAAAGCCGTTATTTATAGAGAGAGCTATCAGATAGGCGCAGTAGCGAGCTACTATCAATCAAGAATTAATTACGTCATCCCTATTTTGCAGTTTGTTCTGCTACTTTGGGAGTCCATCTCATGCATGCATTTATTTTCTTTTTGATGCGATCGCTCCTCGCTACAGCATTTAGCCAAATTAACCGTATATTCTGGCGGCAGCAAACACCGCCATCGACAGTACTGTGAGCGACGCCGATGCAATGCGGAAGTGATCTGGAAGAAAAGTTCTACCTACTCCCTCTTTAATATACACTGCGGCAATGATATAAATGGAAGCGATGTTGTTATTCGTAATCAAGCACGGTGCACATAGAACACCCATATCGATCATTGGACTTTACCAGGAATTATTGGAGAAATATAGCAAATGTCACTTCCAGACACGGGCTGAATCACGTGAGCAGCTGCGAAGGTCAAACAGCTCAGAAGCACCAGAGACACCAGACTCATCATGCGATGAATACTGCAAGAAAAAGGGCGTGCACATTATAAACGGCGTATTATCGACAACCTACACTATGCAAAGTTTCGCTCACTTTGAAAACATGAACGCCATCAAGATTGCGATGGAATACGTCGAAGTCCTGATCAGCGTGCTCACTTTGCTCGAATACTCTGAAATGTTCGCTCGTTTGATAGCGGAAAAGTTCCCCAAGATGCTAGATATTTGCAATTTTATTTGCAGCCAAGCTAGCTATTAAAGCGTCTAACTGTAATCTGTTTGAGATGCTAGATAGGACCTTCGTATCCTCAAAATATACACCATCTCAGGACTGGTTTTCGTTTGGAACTCGAATGCAAAGAACGCACTCAAATCCACAATATTTCTGTACATGCTCTGCTCGAATTGGCCCAGAATCCAACTGAAGAATCGGATTTGTTATGATTTTGCGCCTCCAAGCCCACGTCATGCTGCAGACTAGCAGGAGATACAGCGTTTTCAGACTCGTCAACAGGAATTGAATAGACTTCCACACAGAACAATTTTGATCGCGATTCCTATAAATTATTTTGTGTAAAACATTGTCAACTCTTTTCCTTGATTAATATCAAGGGATATTTCTACGTTGTAGAAATATTCCGCATCGTATTTCCCCAGAACAATATAAGAGGGGTTACCTTAAAAAATTATGGTGTACTAAAACTTTCCTGCCTAAAAAGTGCACGAGATTTAGTACACCATACTTTTAAATTGAACCCCTCACATGTTCTTCCAACCTGTATCCAATGTCGTCGATGACTTTTCGTGTCCCTTCCTCCACTTTGAATTTGAATTCCTCCGTCTCCATCTCCTCTTCAGTCTTTCTTACTCGTGTAGAGGCTTTCGATTTTTTCACCTTCTTGTTCTTAGGTTTAACTTCTGTCTTGCTGAAGATTCCCAGGAAGTTGGGCTTTCGGTGCAATTTCCTTTCTTCTTGCTCGATGACTACTTCGAATCGGTCCATCCTCTCGTGTACCATGAGAAAGAAAAGGGATTCGTTGACGAAGCTGCAATTTTCATAAACTTTACTGACTTATTTAAAATTTTGTTTCCCGGCGTGGAACGCATACATTATACCGTTCCAACGGGAGTGTTCTCTCTTCATAGAAAAAGAGGTTTCTTTCGTCATCTGGTAGATAAAATGGAAAGAATTTTTGCGCCAATGTGTGAAAGCAAGACGAACTTGGCTTTCCGAAAATACTCAAACCAATAATTCTCACAAGTATGTCAACGGAATGCATGCGATCGGCATGCAGACGCAAAGTATAATGATATTTTGCGGGAGCACGAATGATTGGAGAAGGGTTATCCACTGAAATAAATGGAGTTTGACTTGAGAAAAAATGCAATAAACCGTTTCTCCTGCGAATGAAACGAGCAACGGAACGGCAAAGGGCATGAAGCGAAGTCGTTTTGGTAGATCCTCCACAAGGAGTACCATAATGGAGATCCAGACTACCTGAATATGTTTTGAACTATTATTTCATGGTGATATTGTAATGCAATTAAGTTCCACAATTAGCCAATGTTTCCTTTGAATTCGATTTTTTCAAAAATTTCAAAATCTCAAATTCTGCTTTTCATGTAACATTGTAAACTTTGAATTTTTTTATTTTGTTGTGTTTCCTTCCCGTTACGTTGTCTTTCTAAGTTGTCGAAGTCATAATCGACCGTGTTTTATAAAATGTGGCGTTCTAACCGACAGCGTGAACTCATGAACGATTCGTCCGAGCATCTTGATATTGTCCCACCGCACGAAATAAATCGTGGCCACCGATCCGGCATTGAAAAGAAGTCCCCACATCATGGCTGCGGGACGGCCGCCCCTGGAGTGGAAGGGAGGGAATGCATAAAGGGATGACCAACCTCTCCCACCAGAAACTTGTGACTGCAGCAGCGACATGGCCTACCAGTATGACCCGATGATCGAACGCGTCCCATCCCATCTGAATCCGAATATCAACCACTCCTAATTGTTTATGACCAGAGCGAAACGAGAAACAGTTGACACCGAACAGACCGATTGGAACACTAAAATGGAGTGTCCGGACCCCCTCCCTAAGAGGCCATGGAGAGAGTTCAGATCCAACAGTTGCCATGCTCAGAAATGGCTAGGGACCGTAACGTGATTCTCAAACTTTCACCAAAATACTCGAAATTATGCTTATCATTTAGTCCGGGGCTTGTTAGCATTGATCTTGCTTTTTACCGTTTCTCGATGTCCCATAAAGTTGGCGGAGCATGCGGCCCCCTAGATATGGCCCTGGATGACCTTGCCGATGGTTTCCTCTACCGCTTCCAACGATCGCATGTATTCTTTTGTGATGTTACAACAGCAATACGGCGAATGCGTTTTGGCATTTAACTGTTTAACAGTGTAGCCCCACTCATCGATGAGCAGACCCCTAAATTAACTGTTGCAATATGTAAAGGTATACGAAGCTCACTCGAACACTTGGTAGCTGTTCAGCGAGCAAAGGATGAAAGTGGAGATGAGAAGTTTGAAGCGAACGTTCTCCCACCGACCTCAAATATGATAATAAATTATTGTCCGGTATTATAGTGATGCGGAGAACTAACTTCGCGGTAAGCAGCGTGTGATCTGTTTTCTGCCCCAGAAGAGAGATCACTACGCTGCATACCGCGAAGTTAGTTCGCGCGTCGCCTCCGCATAACTAGGGACCGCAACGTGTGTTGCGAAACCTCGCCCCATGGCTCGCAACACAGCTTGTTACATTGGTCTGGGTCTGGGATAGATCGTGCTTTTTACCGTTTTTCGATATCTCAATTTATTACCGAGATATGGATCGAAAACCATCGCGCCCGGGTTGTATGGGAGGAGGCCAAAAAGTAGGACGGCCATTCGAGGGAGGGAGAGGGCCGGCGGCCGCGAATCGACCGGGCGAGCCCTCGCCCCGCCACGGTGGCGCAGTAGGTAGAGCCCCCTCCACGAATCGAACGGAGGCCCGCGGCGCAGGTTCGATCCCCGCCGCTGCCAAAGTCTTTTGCTAACTTTTTTCTCGATGTTTTCTGGGTTCTATTGATCAGAAATCAAATTTATGAACAGGAGCTACCTCTCAGTCACCTAATCCTGGTTCAATTGAACTACTAATGTGGTACAACGGAAGGGAAACGGCGTCCAGTCCACGCCACGAGGAGGCGGGTAGCAGGTGGACCAATAATGGCACGAGAAAATCACAAGAACATGGAACAGATATGGCACAGAATAAATTGATGGCACAAATGTACAGGAATAGAGCGATTCTAAAACGAATCTAAAACTATAAAACAACAATTCTCTGATAATATCTCTATGATAAAACAAAATAATACTCTGGATAAACTCTATACACTCTCTATACACTCTACTAGAAAGAACGGAAATAAGAAAACAATTTGGCAATGAAAAGATGAGTCTAACTAATGGAGGGACAGTGTTAAGACGGGGGATGGAAGAGACGGAGACAGTCAGAGAATTGTCTAGAGTTCAAGATCAAGGAGCTCCAAGATCCCTTCATCTAGACTCTTCTCAAACTTCCAATAACGCTAACTGCAGTAAAATAACAGCTAAATTACGGAACAGATTCACATGGTATCTTTGCGCTGGTTGCTCGGCACTAAAAAAAGGAAGCACACCAAAAATAAGGCGTTTTAAGAGCTGATTTTACTGTAGAAGTTGCATTGATCTATATAGAATGTCCTAGTGGTGCGCCAAATTCAAGCAATTACCTGTAGAATTAGCCGCACCTCGATTTGTACGACAACGCTCAATCGCATCTTTTTGCGGCCTATTATTTTGCGTTATAAATGCTTTTTCTCGAATTTGGCGCACTTCTAGCTTGTGCAGAATTGAATGAGGATCAAAATGAGCACTTGATCGGCTCATTTAGTTCATTTTACGGAGTGTGCTTCTTCGCGGCCGCTTTTTGGTGATTTCATGTCCCCCTCAAAGTGGGTGGAGCTTGAGGCCCCTACGCATAACTATAATACCGGGCAATAACCACACAGTTGCTTTTAATCGTCCGTGTCGTTCCCCAATAGTACTAAAGGAAAGCCATTTTTTTCGTTTTTCGAAAATCTTGAATATCGTACCGTATCGAACAAGTATGTACTTGTTCGACAGAGAACTTTTCGGCATCGTCCGAGCTCAACTCGGGCCTCTTGGGTTTCGCCTTTGTCTCCTCGTTCTCCTTATTTAGTAAAGTTTCGCTTTGCGTCTGCCTCTGAAGGTCACTTTATTTTTCTACCAAAAAGTAAAAATACCTTTGATTTCATCCGTACTGACGTTTTCGACTGATGGAAACAGACAACCTCAAGTGTGGTTGTCTCAACAGGTTAACTTGTGAGCAATATAATGTTTATATGTCTCTCATTGATCAACTTGTTTAGGAATGGTGTGCCTTTATCGATCATTAAATTCTAGCGTTTCTCAAAATTGAGCCTTTCAGCAATCGGTACACTGCAGTGCGTGGACGAGGAAGTGCCACCCGCGGACGCCCTTCCCGTCGGTTGGAGCGAAGCGGAGACGGAGCTAAAGGTCGATACTTCTCGATGGAATATGAGTTTGCTGAGTCGATGTCATTCAACTGATCAAATTTATCGATATGTGTCTCATTGATTTGTTTCACTTGAGGTCGGGAACTTATCCGTTGAAACTGACCGTATTGGAGATCGTGCTCATGAAGCGCTGACCGGCATGATTAGATCCTGTGATGCTGAAAAGCATGTCGCAAATATCCCAGGAAAAAAGGATATGTCGATATTTCATTGCTTACTTGTAGAGAAGGGTATCCTGGAAGGAGCCATCAAATATTTGCAGGACGTCTCGGTTCTTGTTGGACTCGAAGAACATGACCTGCGTCTCTTCGTGCTCTCGCTCTTTCTGCCTTTCTCACCTCGAGATCGACCATTTGTCCCGTGGGAACAGTGACGATGTAGTCGCACTCGAGACCGGCCACGATGCCGAGGGGGAAGTTAGGAGAGTAGATCTGATAGTTAGAGATAATGGTGAGGACATGGAAGAGATGGGGTAGAAAGGGGGACGTAGGTAGTGGAGGAAAGGGTGAAAAGAATAGTGGGGTGGTGCTGAAGGCCAGGATGGAAAAAGAGGAAAAGAAGGGTGACGAGCGTTGATGATGTGAAAAAGACAAGAAGAAGGAGGGCGAAAGTAAACTGGCCGGATATGTATGAGAAGGAAAAAGAGATGCATGAACTCACGTGATCTCCGGCCTTGAACTTGTTAGGGATCGGGCATCGCGGAGGCGCGAGAACTTTAGTGTTGTCATTGGCTGAAATATGGTAAGTGATGGTTATTATCACGATCCCGGACTCGGCTTGGTGCATACGTATGGCAGTTTGTTCTCGCAGTCGACACTCGACCACGGGCCGCCCTTCTGAGATATGTCCATGGCCACGCACGGGCCAATGTCCGGGTTGGGACTGCCTCAAAAAGGATAGTAATAATTGGCGTTTGAAGTTTCGGACCTAATGCTTAGTTTCTCAATTGTTTCTTGAAAGAAAGACATACGGCGAAACGAGTCAATAGAGATAGAACAGCCGAACCACAACGCCGTTTTCTGCTCGTTAGTATTTCCGCTATGATCAACCCACCAGGCTCAAAGTTCTCATAGTCGACGGGCGTCCCGTCGAGCCACGTGAAGTTGTTAGCCTTGGTGATCCCCAGCGGATAAGAAAAGTTGGCCAGTGCGCGAAGTCTGCAAAACTGCTCGATCCTTATGCGGACGGACTCTTATACATTTTTACAAGATAAATCGACCGGAGGTCACCTGAAGCAGTGAGGGCAGCGAAGCAAATCCAGAGACGTCGCATAGCTGGAGTTTGGTGTGATCGACCCTTTGGAACCCGCAATGCTTCTTATCAGCCAGCGGCCTCGTTTATTGCATGACGAGAGAGCGCTCTCTCGGTCTCCTTCTTACGAATCCTTGCATACAGTCACATGATCCACATTCCTGAACTAAACTGCAGGACATCCATTGCGATCGAAACATGGATAGCAGCTTTCCAGAGAAAAGCTTTCTCTCCATGAAATGTGATGTATTTGCTCGCGAGAAACAGTGCAATGAAAGGGCAGACTCTCATCGTCTTCTATGTCCGAAGCTAGAGATGCCTGTGAAGCCTCAAGCGACTACAGAACTACTCTTCACCCCGATCGAACGCGCGAATGGAGTGATTTCGAAACTTTCCCAACACGGTCCGAATATCCAAATTGGCCTGATTGTGAACATAACTACTCCCAGAACTGTACATTCTTGTTCAAATGAATATCGTCCCTTTCTATCGCGCTGAATTTTTCATTGAATCTTGGATATCGGCTGATCAATCAGAGATCATTGATGCCGATCACAAGGTAAAACGAATCCATACCTGTAATTTCAAAGGTTCCGCTTCCAGAGCGATTGGAACTGCCTTCCAAATGATCTTTGGGCGGACATTTTCCTGTGCAGTTCTGTAGAAGTGATGAGTGCGCTGCGCCGAGCGACGCCTGCTCATTTGGCCATTTCGAAGTGGAGTGCAATTGAATCGAACTACTGGGAAAAGAAAACCCGCGAGGATTGTATGTCCCTCTTTAGGGCCAGAATAATGGAATACATTGCAGTCGCAATTTTAGAACCCCCCGACTGGATAGTGCGCATTTCTCGCCGCTTTCCTCAGCAATACCCGCTCAATTGGAAAGATGTCTAGCAATTTATCGATGACCTGCAATGTATATTTACAGATCTACCAAAATAATCTTTCTTTCGACGTCTCGAGTTTAGTCTGGTGGACTAGCTATGACAGTCTAGGAACTTTGGAATCCATGAAAAAATTGATGGCGGAGCCGACAGAGGAGGATAAGGTAAATAAATAGGATTCCAATGTTGTGTGTAAATATTGTCCCTTTAAAGTAAAAGTTTGGGGACCTTCGGAGTCGAAATTTAACAATGTGCCTAATATCAATGTCCACAAGATTGACAAAAATCGTCCCGTTTATTTGCTGCTCTTAGCACCGGTAAGGACGAGGTGCGATTTTTGGGTCAACGGTTAAAGAAGGAGTAGGAGCAAGATTCCGGTCCGTAAAACAGCTGTGGAAATTGTGGATAAAATATGCTAAATTGCAGACACAGGCGAAAGTGCACTTGCACTTTCGCCTACGTCTGCATTTTAGCATAATTTATCCACAATTTCCACAGCTGTTTTACGGACCGGAATCTTGCTCCTACTCCTTCTTTAATCTGACGGTGCGATACTCTCATGCCGGGTTGGGAGGCGAGCGCTGCATCGATGCCCTGAACTGAAGGGCAAAAGCGCATGGTTCGCCTCCCAACCGACGCGTATGTTTCGGACCGTCAGAGTAACCGTCGATTACAGGCGCTAACAGAAGGAAAGTAGGCGGAACTATTTTTTTGTCGTTCGTGGAATTTAATAAATCCAAATGAAGGCGCAACAGTGCCTCTATATGCCATTTTGATCGCGTTATTTTCGGTCGTCCACCTTCTCCTTTTAGAGGAAACAATTTTTCCATCATGGTTAAATATGTATACGATTTTACCGACCTCACGACGCCCCTCGTAGCCTTTATTTTCCAGAGCGAGAGAAAATTAATATTCAAGTACGATGAAGATTTGGAGATCGTTTTTATCTCCGTCCTCGAGCGCATTCTGTTTCCCGATTGGATTATCGACCTACTCCAGCCAAGGTTAGATTCAAATTATTTATTACGCTTAGAAATGGTCGCGAAAAAAATAAAATTATCGAACAAACAAACTCGTTCAAGTCGCATTCCGTCTGAACTGTTTCGTCTCCTTTGAAAACGGGCTTTCCCTTGTCGTATGGCAGTTTGATGATGATGATGATTTGTCACATGGGGAGATGGTTCACGTGGGGGTAGGGATCTGTTTCACGCAATGGTTTAAAAGATCAGCGCAGTTTTTGATTGACGGGTTCTTTTTGAGAACCGGGGAAATGATTCTCCCCCTTACTATCATTTTTAAAGAAGGACTGTGTAGAACTTTTTGGCAACTTGCCAGTCTTAATGGGAGTGCATTTGTCTAGCAGTCGACGTATCATTTCCATACGTCGACTGCT
>JACMIG010001162.1:0-22434 GCA_014805385.1 Levipalatum texanum
TTAAAGAAGGAGTAGGAGGAAGATTCCGGTCCGTAAAACAGCTGGGGCAATTGGGGACAAATATCGCAGAAAAATGACTACGGTAACACCACGGAATTTTGCAATTGCAGATTAGAACGATTTCTCATTACCGGAATCGAACTGGCAACGTTCCACGCCCCAGATAGACAATTTACCATTGCTCCATGAACTCGTGAGCGCAGTCTATGGCGCTAATGCATTGCGCAGACCAGACTGCCCAAAGCTACCGTATCTTATTCACCACTTTTTCAAGAGCCATATCTCATGATAGAATAGAGTATGACAGGAATGAGTGGTATGAAACAACTCGTCACAACGAGCTAAATCCGTTGATGTCGTATACTCGCGTTTAAAAGTTACTCCTACTCCTTCTTTAAAATATTTTTAGGATTCTTGCCATATAACGCATCTTCTGAGAGACTGGAGCAGATTGTGCGAAAGCTTCCGACAACTTGAATTTTTTGTCTCCGATTTTGTTGAAAATCGTGTCCCCGACTAAACAAGACACGGGGAATCTAACGCAAGTCGATTTTTTTCAAAATCCGAAAAGGGTCAGGAAATTGGTCCGGTATTTGAAGCTGCCATAACTTTTGAATGACTTAACATTTTCAAAAACGGATTGCTGTGAAAAATGCAGAATTTTAAGCTCTACAAAACTGCTTCCAACAAAAAATTTTTTGAATTTTTTTGGACCTAGAAAAACATGATTGAAGTTTTCAAAATTCAATTTCTCGAAAAAGTTGCCTACGGGTACCATGGCTCTCAACGCCAGAAGATGCCGCAGGATTTTCTGCATATACCCCCAAAGTTTGGTAAAGAATGGGTGACCTTTTCTAGAGATACAGCAGATCTTGTTAGGCGCGCTCGCACTGTCAATGACCAGGAATCTCGATAGGAAGCTGTCGCGCCCCTTCCGGGGACTATGGCGCAGTGGATAATGCTGCGGGGTGTCGTGCGAACTACCCGGGTTCAATCCCCCTCGTCCGCGTTGCTTTTGCTTTTCATTTTTTGTACCCATTCTGAGGCCAGGAACTCCCGATTCGACCAATGCAAACAGAGTCCACCTCTTAGGCGTGGTTTTACCCGATACGTGTGGGGGATTCTTATAACTATTTCCCTGTATCTGGTTACTGATGTGATACAATTTTGCTCGGATGGGAGTGGGTACGAGCTGCTTTCAACGCTTTTCTGCTGCGCAAAAAGAGCGACGAATAGCGAAATGCGCACTATCACTGTTTCGGATGGTCTACAAGGCATCCACTCTGCTTTTTGAAATTGGAATAGAGGAGCCCGTCAATTGCATCCCTTACGTATTTTTTAAAACCATTTTCGTTGTTTCTCCTACTGTATTCTTCGTTATTTTTCCCAGAACATTTCAAACAATGCACTCTGTCGTCGGGGCGAGTGTGTGTCCAGCGAAACTTTTAGGGTGGTGCTCGGACTTAGACTGAAATATCGATGCTGCTCCGTTTAGCAAAAAATGTTTTCGGTGATAGCGGTACTTTTTTTGCTGGATTTTCGATGTAGATGTGATCCCTAGGATCCAAACAAAAACATATTTTATGAGATTGCAGAAAAAATGTTCATCCTTTTGGAGAAACAGGTGCTCGCTAAACAAAGTAATGCATGGATTTGCTCTCACGGAGTAGCATCGATATTTCAGTCCTTGCCGAGCACCGAGCACCACCCTAAAAGTTTCGCTGGACACACTCGCCCCGACGACAGAGTGCAGAAAAGCGTTGAAAACAGCTCGTACCCACTTGTATCCGAGCAAAATTGGATCACAACAGTAACCAGACGCAGGGAAATAGTGATGAGAATCCCCCACACGTATCGGGCGAAACCACGCCTAAGAGATGGACTCTGTTTGCATTGGTCGAATCGGGAGTTCCTGGCCTCAGAATCGGCACAAAAAATGAAAAGCAAAAGCAACGCCGACGAGGGGGATTGAACCCGGGTACTTCGCACGACAGCCCGCAGCATTATCCACTGCGCCATAGTCCCTGGAAGGGGCGCGCCAGCTTCCTATCGAGATTCCTGGTCATTGAAAGTGCGAGCGCGCCAAATATGATCTGCTGTATCTCTAGAAAAGGTCACCCATTCTCTACCAAACTTTGGGGATATATGCAGAAAAACCTGCTGCATCTTCTGGCGTTGAGAGCCATGGTACCCGTAGGCAACTTTTTCGAGAAATTGAATTTTGAAAACTTCAATCATGTTTTTCTGAAAATGTTAAGTCAATCAAAAGTTATGGCAGCTTCAAATTCCGGACCAATTTCCTGACCCTTTACGGATTTTGAAAAAAATCGACTTGCGTTAGATTCCCCGTGTCTTGTTTAGTCGGGGACACGATTTTCAACAAAATCGGAGACAAAAAAATTCAAGTTGTCGGAAGCGCTCCTCCAGTTTCTCAGAAGATGTGTTATATGGTCCACTCGCCTGCAAGCCTTATATATACACGGTGGGGTCAAGGATCGAAAAAGACACCGAAAATCTGACACAAATTCCCTCCGGCAAATCCCCTCTCCTGTGCGCACCATGATGAGCGCGCACACCCCCTGGCAGTCCTTTCTATTCGCAGTTAGCCAGAGCCGCAAATTTGTAAGCTGTTTCACGGAGATTATTTTACGGTCGCCGAACGGTCTCCTTTCAAATAGCTGTATACTTTGAATAACGAAGTTTCTGAATTTTAAAACCATGTGGGTTCCTCGGCGTCAATGAGTAGCTTCCAAAAACAAAATACTGCTACTCCTGGTATTCTACATCTCGGCTCATTCACACCTTTGTGATTTTTTGAAAAAGTGATACTGCAATCCAATGCCAGACTTACAAATTTTAAAAACCATGTGGGATTGTCGGAAAGGGTCTACTCTATCAGATTGTTAACTTCATATCTCGCCAAAAGTTCCAGATCCCGGCTCATCACACCTTTTGTGATTTTTCGAAATATCGATACAGTAACCCAATGCCAGACTTACAAGGGAACTACCCGAGCCGGCCCAAACGGATCCGGACATGCAATACACCGTTGGAAAGGGGACGTCGAGGGAATCACGGAATGATGTTTCTTAGGTGCGAGAAATCTGTTCTTGGTGAGATATAGCAGTTCAAAGATTCGATTTTTTGCACCCTTTTGCCAGGTCTGCAACGACAGGGGCTATCTCAAGGACCAGTTTCATCGCTAAATCACCAACTATGAAACGTTGACTCACCTAGCGATGAATCTGGTCCTTGAGAGAGCCCCTCTCGTTGCAGACCTGGCAAAAGGGTGCAAAAAAGCGAATCTTAGAATTGCTATATCTCACCAAGAACCGATTTCTCGCACCTAAGAAACATCATTCCGTGATCCCCTCGACTTCCCCTTTCCAACGGTGTATTGCATCTCCGGATCCGTTTGGGCCGGCTCGGGTAGTTCCCTTGTTAGAAGTTTTCTAAACCATGTGGGATTGTCGGCTAGGGTCTACTCTATCAGACTGTTAACTTCATAGCTCGCCAAAAGTTCCAGATCCCGGCTCATCACACCTTGAAGGTCTTGGATCCCGAAACTTTGTAACTTCTCGTAAACTTGATCAAAAATGGTCAATCCACAGCTCATTCGGCTTCTCTAGACGAGCTAGGATGAATGCAGAAACCCCGGAATAATTTGGCCCACTTTCCCATATTCTATAGAAAGGGACACCAACATTGCCAGAGGGCTCCAATCAATAGCCCTCCCACCTCCCACTCAGATTTGCGTCATGCCCTCTGGCAAAAGAGGGGGGTCTGACCCCACCGTGTATATATATCCACCTCCACTTCGATTTATGAATGAATCGTCATGTAATATTTGTATACTTACTTGTGCTTTGATGAGTTCCTTTTGGCTATCGTCGAATGCATAGTGCATTAGAAATCCTTGAATCATTTCATTCGCGCCCTTTAGAATGGACTCTGGAAAAGTGGTTGAAAAGGCCATCGAAACGTGGAGTGCTAACTTTCGATCAGGTCACTTTCGGAGTCGATCTCGTTCATGAGAGCCTTGAACTGCGCATCTTTGTCCTCTTCGGTCACTTTCAACGAGGTGGTGGTCGTGGACGTCTGAATCCAAAAAGATGATATGCCGAGAATCAGGGGACTAAGCTGCATAATATGAAATTTCTTCACTGATTGTAATCCTAGAGAAGCTACACATGGTGATTATCTCCCGTTCGAGAACCTACCGGTTCTCGAACGGGAGATAATCACCTCGTCTTTCACTTTGCTTCGCCTTTCGTCCTCTTGCTCACTCTGAACCTCCATCTTCCTGAACTCTTCGGGGAACTCCTTCTTCATTCGTTCAAGCAGGCGATTTACGTTCTGAAAATGGCCTTCAAAATGAGAGCAAATGTACATATTATAGGTGTAGACGGGATCTAAAACTTCAATTGATCACAAACACGGCTCTAATTGTAAGATAGTTTCAAGGTCCTATGAGACTTTGCATTTTTTTGTTTCATAGCCAGTCATTGTGCGTCATTTCCTCTCGGCCCATCGTCCGCCTGTAATTACATACTGTAGAGAACTCGAGGCGTTCTAATTCCCATGCCCGGACAATCCCAATGACGGACTGCGCGCGCTTTTGATCTAGCTCCTCGAGCCCCGTTTCATGACCATTGAACCACACATGGAAAAGCGCGCGCAGTCCGTCATTGGGGTTGTCTGGGCGTGGGAATTAGAACACCTCGGGTTCTCTACAATATTTATGCACCCAATATAAGCTGCTAATTAAATTATTAATTAGCCATGAAATAGAAAATTGCAATTTTTTTAAAATTTGTGTATGTGTTTTTTTACCTTGATTCGGAATCCTCCCCAGAGATAGTTCAAGATGAAGACAGCAAATATTTCCTGTACATGCCTCGGTGTGGATCCTGGAACGTCGTGGGATCACAACATAGAAAGTGGCTGAAAAAAACCTTGGATCAGAGAGCTTTCGTATTCGATCTCCTTCACGAGATCCTTGAAGAGCGCCTCTCTGTCCTTTTCCAGCTTGGTCGGAGATGTCTCTGAAATGTTCGACTCACTAGTCTGACCCTCCGCACTCTGTCTGAACCTAATGGAATACCGTACCCCATGATTCGTCCGATGGCTGTGGGCGACAGGCAGCGAGAGCCAAGGTGGCCAGGAGAGGGATGAGGAACCTCATCCGATCTCTGGATGGAATATTACAATTCAAAGAAAAAGCCGATGCGGATAAGTTAGTTCACTCTTTGAAAAAAACGCAGTTCCTGTAGCCGAAAGGTAAAAAGCCGATATCAAAATTCGCTTATCTAAAGCATGGAAAGTAAGAGCACTGGCGAGTTTGCTGCTTTTCACTGAAGGATGCTTCATTTTATACCCAATCGTATGCGTCAAAACACTCTTGGAATGAAGGGAAAAGGAGAGAATGCCGGATGTATCACTATGAGAAGGGAATAGGGAGAGAAACACGCCCTTCAATGAATGTCGATAATATACCACTCTCTCCGATGTCTGAGCCCCGAACCTAGGCACGAAACACTCTTCGTTGCCCCTAGCCTGTCAGATGACGAGTGCTTCGAATGGAAAGAGAATAGTTCGGTTCGCAACGCAAATTTAGACAGATTTGGATAACTGATAATAGTTTTGCGACTGATCCTTTTTCTATGTTGCACGGATTGACGGACAATGAAATGTGTGCTTGATTTTTGTTTAGATTGGAAAAATCGATCACTTCCGGATGCGGCATCATTTTCACGATTGAGCGGGGAACATTTGTTATGTCTACGATCGAGGAGATGAAGCATTCCCGTGGCCCTTCATAGAAGAATCTTTTTCCCGTATTGTAGAGAAGAGAAAGCGAAGTCTCAGTCGGCATTGACGCTTACTTGTCGTTTCAAAGTGTAAGTATATTCTTGAATCGTAGGAAATGTTTTCTATTAGAAAAATGAAAGTGGTTGACTCTGGACGTTTGCTATGTAAGGTTAGATAAGTTAGAGAGAGAGGCACGCTTGTTTGGTTGTGGAAAAGCTTGTCATGTGCCATTACCATTGGCCTTTGCATTGTTGCACATTGTACATAGGCCGATTCCTCAGTCTGAAATAAAAAATACTTATCATTTATATGATGTATGTATCACAAGACCAGGTACAATTTAGCAATAATTTAAAAAAGCTTAAAAGCTAATGTGTTCGAAGCAAAAGATAGTGTTGTATTATCACAATAATGAAGGCTCATAGAACATCAGTACTGTTAACATACAAAAGGGATACATAAGGTTGTGCTCATGAGTGGGGTGAACAAAAACGTCTCAATTCCTCAACTGTGATTGGGTGCGTCACCAGCGGTCGAAGCAGCAATGCCTGAAAAAGGTATAATAATACTTCTTCGTGATTCATCACTCTTGGCAACGGAGATAAACGTATAAGAAAGAGCCATACAAAACTACCGTGAATTCTCTTGAGATCTATCTCGCAGTCTCAACGGAAAATGCGCTTCATCGCTTTGGCTCCTATTCCTCCCACTTTTCAAAATGGTGCTAAATGTGTTACCGGACGCATACTCCTGCAGCCAAGTGGGCACATCCTCTCCAGCAGCCTTGAGGATCTAAAGGAAATAAATAAAGGATATTTATTGTCGAACACTATATAAACGGCGGTAGACCAAGAGCTGCGTCCGTTTCGGAGCGTAACAATTGCATTGAAACCGAGTGCAAAATGAAATAAGTACGTTCTAGGGCCAAACTGGCAAAACAACGACGGTAGACAGATATTGTCGGCGGAATAAACGTTCCGGACAATACGCTCATCGTCCTACGATCTCTCTCCACTGTTCTCTCGCTTCTCTAACCGCCAGACAACGAGAGAACAGTGGAGAGAGATCGCAGGGCGATCAGCGTACAGTCCGGAACGTATATTCCGCCGACAATAGATGCGACTCGTTTTGGTGCTCGACAAGAGCTACTTGAACCTTGACGATGTCGACAATCCCCGGATAGATCCACGAACGTAATCGAGCAGACATGGCTGCAGCCATTTGCAACGCTGCCCAGACGCTCGGTGCGGTACATGTAGCTGCACAAACGCGAAATTATTATAATACTAGGTTGTGGGGTAAACTTTGAAAAAAATTTGAAACACATATGTAGCCAAGTTGATTTGGAAACAAATTATTTACCCGCATTCAGCGTCGACTGGTATGTCGTAGTTGATGACACGCTGTAGATTAGGAATCTCTATGCCGCTGCAATGGAAAAGAAAGATAATATTACTCCGAAAATGTTTCGCTTGTCCCTTGGTCCCTGTTATAGCTCTGGGACGAATATCCATATCAGACAGAAACACACGATTTTATTTCATGTGAAAAAGTTACCCGACCATCTCCGATTTAGGACGTTAAGAATTATCAATTATTTTGATGAGATTTATGTTAGATCGATATAACTCACCGATCGCACTGGTCGGTAGCGATTAGAATGTTGATTCCGCGCGTCCGAAAGGCCCAGATCGCATCCTCGCGCGTGCCATAAGGAATAACCCTGCAAATAAATCAGTACACATAGTCCGTCATTGGTATTATCAGAGCGTGAGAGCTATTGTGGTGGTGCACAAGCTGTTTCTTTTACGTTCCGTGTGCACCTGCTCTCTCCACTGTTCTCTCGTTTCTCTATCCGTCTGTTAGGCTAGAGAAACGAGAGAAGTATGGAGTGAGAGCAGGTGCAAACGGAACGTAAAAGGAACAGCTTGTGCACCACCACAATAGAATGCTTCGGATTCCCGACAATACGTCGAAATAATTACTCACCCGCTGCAGTCGCTAGAGAAAATCTCCGCAAGGCGATACTTATTGAGTAGCGAATTGACGAAGATCAAGATTGGTGTGGAACACAGATTATTCCTATGATTCATTTTCATACCTGGTCACTCCTCAACATGAGAAGGATCTGATCGAGCTTGTCGCTGGTCCTAAATATAATTATTGACACAAAGAAAAGTAAATTCTTTCGAGCACCAACATGTTAATGCCACGATCAACGCTTGATCTTCCGTTTCATGATAAAGAACAAAATAGTTAACAGTAATCGGTAAGAGTGAAAATTCACCGCACCATGGAGCCTCAAAATAACAATAATAACATTACAATCCCGAAAATCTAGCGCACTCACTGAAGGAACACGTGATAGGCGTTCGTCGGTTTGATGACGACCGGCCTGCAAATGGTGCACATGAACACGGGAAGGATTGAAACGCTCGTGTTGTATTGTCAGTGGAAATTAACACTGAAAGACACTTTGGCAGCTGGCCCCTCTCGCGAAAATCTATCCGCTGTATTTAACCTACCCAGACCGCGAGAAAAAAACGTTTTCAATGGAGAGGGGACAGTTCTAGCGGAATGCTAATTTAGACGCGGTGGAAGCTGCTATAATAAATTAAAGATTACTCCTTTATATCCTTGGCAGCGCTCAAGCCCCGGTCGGACATCGCTTCAGAGAATAGAAGAGTGGAGTGAGCCCTGAAGAGGAGAGCAGATAGAACTCATAGTCCATTATTCCCTTTTCGGACATGTGGATGCCGCTGTTGGGAGCTCTCAACACGCCGAGAACATTTCCAAACACTTCTTATTGCTACCTTCACATATTGCTTCGAAACACTTTCACTTCTAATATAGGCGTGAAATTGTTGCAAACAAAGTCGTTGAACAGAAGAACAGCGCCCGAACGGAGCGGAATAATAAACGCCTTTGGAATTGGAATCTACAGGCTAATGTGTAATAAAGGCTGTGCAGAGAGAAGAGGGAAGCGCTCGCGTTCAAATGAACCGCGCGAACAGCTGCGCGCGTCTGTTGTCGCACAGATGTGCCCTAGAGCACATCTGTTCACATCGGTGCACAAAGGGGGCAAGGGCACATCTGCGCTATCGCGAGCTGATCTGCTGTGCCATTTGCTGTGAAGGAAAGCAATGCTCTTGTGTGTTCCATATCAGGACCAAACTCATCTTTATTTTGCGCCTGGGTTCTCTCTCCCTCTAAGCTCTCTAACATGCCAGACGATGAGAGAAACCCCGGATTTGATGGAGAGAGAATAGGAATGACGGAACGCGAATTTAGACGCGTTTGGTTCTCCGATAATATCTCAATACAGATTTTATTCACTATCTATCGATGCATATTGTTATGAGAAAGCAATGTTCGGATCGATTGTGCATGAAGCAAGCTGGCAGGATGTATAATGTCAGTAAAGAAGACTCGTAGAGCATAAAAACGACTAGAAGCGTGAATAGTTAGGTTTATCAAGTCTTCAATTGTGATTGGGCGGAACATCAGCGGTCGAAGCAGAGACGGCTGAAAGCGATTATTTTCATCGTCTATTTCTCGGAATGATGATATCAACGGAGCCGTGAAAAGCGTCCGCATCTGTGGGCAACCGTGGATTTGAGTTCTGTTTTACAGTTGCCAACGGCAATTTTTGGCTCTCTTATATTGGTATTGCGCGAAATTTGTTACCGGATGCGTACTCCTGCAGCCATTCGGGCACCTCCACGCCGTCTGTCTTCATGATCTAAAAAGGCCTTGTTATTGCGAAGATAAAAATATGCCGACCTTGAGGATGCCGATAACAGCCTCATTGTTCACTGAGGTATCCACGAAGGTCGTCGAGAAGCCATCGGTGCCGCGACCGGTGCGCCCAATGCGGCAAATGTACCTTTGGAAACGAAGGTTAGCACAGTCTATATGTACTCGTGATTGAATGCCGATCGTATCGATTGTGCATAAGCTGTTCCTTTTGCGTTTCGTTTGCACTTGTTCTCTCGTTTCACTAACCTCCAGACAAAGAGAAACAAGAGAACAGTGGAGAGAGAGCAGGTGCAAACGAAAAGCAAAAGGAACAGCTTGCGCATCACCACAATATTTCGATTGATTCTTTGATCGAAAACTCAAAAGATGATTTCGCATTGGTCGTTAGAATCTAAAATATCTCACTTATGAGCTTCGCATGGCAGAGCGTAGTTGATGACATGCTGCACTCCTTGAATGTCCATGCCTCTGCAACGGGTGTTTCCATGATCTGTTTGACTCACAATCAGCTGGGCAAAGAACTGAGAAGCGCTATATAACCTACGTTCAAATCAAAAATTTCAAAAATCGACATTGTGCTCAAACAAGTCAAATTTCAAATGCTCGCCAAAGAATGTACAAAAACATTTCCATATGTTTGAAAATGTTTTTGTACATTATTTATTCCTCCGCAACACCTCAGACTGTTAGAAATGTGAAAATATGTTTGTAAACCCTTTTTTCGCGCATTGACCTGTTTGGGCACTATGTCCACGCAAGTCAAAAGTGGTCAAAAAACGTACTTTCAGAAATTTTTATTTGAACATAGGTTTTATCAAGATCCTTCACGGTCCACTAATTTAAGGAACCACAACGGTTTAGAAATGCCTCCGATCTTTCTCTGCTGAGCGGCCGATTGATCAATTCCAGTTCTCCGTGGAAGGTTCACTGGACCAAGCTGGGGTACTCACACTTCTACCCACCAAAAACAATGTGGGCTAATAAGAAAGTCGCCCAAATCACATAAGTTTTTTTTAGAAATAGTTGCACCGTTGTGGTTACTGGAAATACTTTCAGGCGTGGAAATTTGCCACTCTTGTTCTCGACAATATCCCGATGAGATTTCTACAAAAACTCACTGTTCGCAACGGTCGGTACCAATGACAATCTTAATGTCGCCTTTCCGAAACGCACTTGCGGCATTCACGCGTTTGTCCAGGTTGAGATCACTGCAAGAATAATTCCATTATGAGTCCGTTCGCGTAAGATTCAACCAGTGGTGGGAACAGCAGAATTTTTTCTTAGCCAGGCCGGCTCATATGTTGAATTTCGGAACCTTAGGTGTGGGAAAGAAGAATGCATCATAGCTCCTGGCACGTCGACTACGGGTACCTGAGCAGCACTTAGTCAAACTTAGGGTACTTTTGACTGGCCACGAAGCGCCTCATTCACATTTTTGCCCATAACTCAGCAGCCACTGGTCCGATTTGGAAAATTTAAAAAATGGAAGGTGTCTCGCGACCCTCTCCTCCTATTCCACACTATGCCGTTCGACAGCGGTTTACTGTAGGAATTATAGAGATCGATAGGCGAATAAAATTCAGTTGTTTTTCTCGAAAATATTGAAAGAGTACCCTGGGATTTTTTGCATAGTGATTTCACATGAAATAAACATTCTTGCCGACGGAAATTTAAACAGGTAGAGGTTGCGCGTTTTTAGAAATCGCGCAAAATGTTCATTTTTGAGCTATTTTGACGTATAATATCCCAGGATAGGCATGTTAAGGGGGGTAAAAACAATATTTTTATTTTGAGTGTACCTCTCAACAATTTCCGCACATGAAATCATACGGTCATCAGTAGCACCTTGGTGTCAATATTTTGACCCATGATACCCTTGCTTCCAAATCGGTGAAATGAACCTGTGTGGAATCGACTAAAGAGAGTACCTATTGCCATAAAAAGAAGTTTAAACATGTTTTTGATGAATTGCAAGTAAAAAATTTTTCGACTTTTTTGGGGTAAGGGGGGACCTCATGGTGATTTTTCAAACCCATGATACGGGTATCAGGGTTCCAAAACCTGCTTCCGGTAAGTGACCGAAAATGGGTATGCGGTATGACTTACCGTTGTTTTTGATTTTCGAACGCACAATTTATCAGCTACATGCAATTTCCGGTCACTTACCGGAAGCAGGATTTTGAACCATGATACCCGTATCATGGGTTTGAACTATCACCATGAGGTCCCCCCTTACCCCAAAAAAGTCGAAAAATTTTTTACTTGCAATTCATCAAAAACATGTTTAAACATCTTTTCATGGCAATAGGTACTCTCTTTAGTCGATTCCACACAGTTCATTTCACCGATTTGGAAGCATGATACGGGTATCATGGGTCAAAATATTGACACCAAGGTGCTACTGATGACCGTATGATTTCATGTGCGGAAATTGTTGAGAGGTACACTCAAAATAAAAATATTGTTTTTACCCCCCTTAAAATGCCTATCCTGGGATATTATACGTCAAAATAGCTCAAAAATGAACATTTTGCGCGATTTCTAAAAACGCGCAACCTCTACCTGTGTAAATTTCCGTCGGCAAGAATGTTTATTTCATGTGAAATCACTATGCAAAAAATCCCAGGGTACTCTTTCAATATTTTCGAGAAAAACAACTGTGAATTTTATTCGCTTATCGATCTCTATAATTCCTACAGTAAACCGCTGTCGAACGGCAGAGTGTGGAATAGTAGAAGAGGGTCGCGAGACACCTTCCATTTTTTAAATTTTCCAAATCGGACCAGTGGCTGCTGAGTTATGGGCAAAAATGTGAATGAGGCACTTCGTGGCCAGTCAAAAGTACCCTAAGTTTGACTAATTGCTGCTCAGGTACCCGTAGTCGACGTGACCGGAGCTATGGTGCATTCTTCTTTCCCACACCTAAGGTTCCTAAATTCAACATATGAGCCGGCCTGGCTAAGAAAAAATTCTGCTGTTCCCAGCATCTGCGAATCTGGTCGAACCTTACGCGAACGGACTCTTATGGACCTGGAAGCACCGTGTTAATCTGAAATATTGACATGATGCCAAGATAATTCTGATTTGCTGAAATGACACGCCTTACGTCGAAATCGAAGCTGCCTCGATACCATTGTTCTGCAGAAGCGACGTAAGGCTGCGCACTTCGGCCAACTTATTAAGGAAGATTAGCGTCTTTCGGAAGTGGATGCCCTCTTCTTTTTCAGCTCGCTGAAAAACTGCATATTTACGGCGAAAAGTACGTCCTGGGTAATGACAGAAATTAGACTAGTATCTAGCCTGCCAGAATACTGGAGAAGCCTCGTTTGCAACGAAGAGAGAACAGTCGGATCGGAACGGTATATTTGGTGCGTTTGGATAGCCGAAAATACCTTCTATTCATTCAGCATGGAAACGA
Source organism: Levipalatum texanum (assembly GCA_014805385.1). Taxonomy (NCBI): domain Eukaryota; kingdom Metazoa; phylum Nematoda; class Chromadorea; order Rhabditida; family Diplogasteridae; genus Levipalatum; species Levipalatum texanum. The sequence goes on from JACMIG010001162.1 coordinate 12,989, forward strand.
GCTTATCGAACTTGTCGCTGGCACCGGAGGTCCTTGAAAAAACCATTGAAACTGCAGAATATTAAATTGTTAATTAACTAACAATCATGAGAGTACCGAGACTATATAATATTAGTGAACTCACTGGATGAACGATTGCGTGACTCGAGGGCAACTGCGAACTTTCTCCGGTCTGATGATGACCGGACTGAAAATGGGGACAAAATAAGTATTTACAGGATGTGGGAACCACTCACTCCTTCAGCATGTCTTTGGCAGCACTCATGATGCCATCATGCATCGTGGTACAGAAGAGAATAGAGGCATGAGATCCCTGCAGAGGAGAAAGTATTGTGCAGAACCCACTGGGGGCAATAATATTTCCCCGAAACTCATTCATATTGAGCAAAACTTCTACTGTAATGTGTACTGTGCATTATGTTGGTGGAACGTGGGTGGGCAAAGCCTACTCCAGCGCATCTCGCCGTGAGCAAATGGTAGATCAAACGGTCGCTAAGCGCAGAAAGACCGGAAATAATATTGCCCCCTGTGGACTTTTCGCAATACAAAATCCCTCAAAATGGTTTTTGAATTCAAGCAGTACAGAAAAAGGCAGACTCGAAAAAGTCATAATCAGGGAGAAGCTGGGCTCAAAATGCTAGCGAGCCAAGTTGGAATCTGACATAGTGTTGCCTTACCCCGTGCAGAGTGTTGCGGATATCTAGGATGTCCTGCGGTCCCATCTTGTTCCCGAGAAACCGATCGGCTTCGTCCACGACGAAGAATTGGAGGGCGTCCAAGAGGACCTGAAAATATATGTTGGGTAAAATCATTCTAGTCTCAATTCATAGACAACCGTCATGTATGAAAATGCGAATCGCTGCGATGATTTGGCTTATATTTTTTACGATCGCAGATTAATAAATATCAGACGCTTCTGTTCGTGCCCACCGTTCCTTTTTCGATGAAATATTTAGCCCGACCAGTGGTGCAGATCAAGATGTCGCACCCACTGCAAAGTTTAAAATTGAAAATATTTCAACCATGTTTGGGAATTACCTCTTGATGTTCTCGATACTCTTCTGTACAGGAATCTGTCCGTACGTGACGACAATCTCGACGTTCTCTACTGAAAACACATCAATCGATATCAAAATAATAAAAATAGAACAGTTGGAAGTCTAATACATCCTTGGCAATGCTAAAAAATTAATGTTTCTCCCGGACTAACTACTTAGGCGCCTGTACATTTAAAAACAAAATTAAACTAGTGATATAAAGAATGAAGGAGGATTCGACGGACCAGCGAAAGAGAATTTAGAGGCTTCCAAGTATAGCTGGTCGGCCAGATCCTTGGTTGGAGAAATGATGAGACAGCGGATGCGACCACTGCCCGTGGGCCGCTCCGTCATAGACAACTGTAAAGCGGCACCGAACATTAGCATAGACCCCCCTAATTTTTCGCTTCAGTCTGACAAGATCCGATTAGGAGTGTAAAACGCGATTTGCTAATGTATTATTTACTTTTTCGTTTATAGCAATGACAAATTGGGGGTAAACAGAAACAGCATTATTAGAAATACTGTAAATAATGCGGACCTTATTTATGATGGGAAGAAGGAAAGCTGCGTACTTCCCGGAGCCCATCTGAGAGTGAACGAGGACGTCACGACCACTCTAAAATAGGATTATGTTGCCTTTATTTTTATTCGTATGCATTTCAAATACCAATCGATTTCAAGACATATATTCAAATACCAATCGATTTCAAGACATACGCGGGAATGATCCACTGCTGGAGAGTGTTGATCTTCTCGTGCCGATTGATGTACAGATCTTTAAGAGCTGCGGAAAGCGGCATGTTCATCCAGTCCCTATAATGCCACGTAATATAAAAATTTATCATAACTGAAATAAAAAATTTTTTGTTAATATAGAAAATTATTTTCATTCCGCGAGAGGTATTTGGTCGCCAAAGCGCAAGACGGACCTGCCCGCATAAAATACTCAAGGATGCACTTACGTGGCCTGCTGGATGTCATCGCCGTTTTCCACCATCAACTCCTCATCCTCGTCCATTGCAGTACGCTGAATGGGATTTCATTCATTTCACGGAGGCTCTTCAAAACCGATACTACCCTTCCCTAGGGAACAACACAACGGCAGAAGTGGGCAACACTTTTCGCTCCGTCATTGAGTGACCGATAAGCAACGCAATTTGGTGGGGAAAATTTTTTCTTTCCACAGTTCTAACAGTTTCCAGTGTTGAAAATAAAGCCGTACCTTTGCCACGGCGCATCCTTACTTTCTTGGTGAGGCCTTCTATACATGAAGGGATCTATGCCCTCCTCTGCCATTGACAGCCGCAGCAAGAGTTGTTGTGAATCCACGCACAGCGCACTCTGATCAACTATGGCTGGTGGAGCCGATAGAGAGAGAATATTCTCTTCACCGCCAGCCATTGAGAAGCTAAAAAATATCACATAAACAAGGAAACAAACCGTATCTAACTAATAGTAAATAAACCCGTTTTCACTGTACAGACAAGCGCGGACGGGGCGGGCGGGACGCTATATTATAACGAATATTATACGCTCAATTATAAGAGAACAATACGGACGACTCTCGCATTCGAACGAGGCGCTAGAAAAAGTTGCGTGCGTCAATTGTGAAACGGCGCGTCGATAGTAAGGCACATCTGCTCAATCGCAGACTGACCTCGCCCGCAGGATGCGAACTGAGTCTTTTACTGGGGAAAACCGATGTTCTCGATGTGCCAGTGATTCCTGACACATCACAAGGGCTTATGGGGGGTGTAATTCACATCGATGCGGTCAGGAGGAAACAATTAGCCCCCATTAAATCTAGGCGAGAGAAGGAGGGGGGGGGGGTGATCGAGGGATGGTCGAACTACTCTTGTTCCACGCATTGCGCGGCAGTTTCTCCTTTGTTGGGACGTTCCCGTGCTGGCAATAAGACGTGTGTATTCAATGTCGTTCCGATGATCGCGAACGAATTGAGAGCCAAAAGCAATGGATGGTACGGAGTGAGAAGTGGATTAATTACTTTGTCGATGAATCCACACTCTGTGGATGTCGACGGAATGACAGAAATAACGGTGAAACGCATTTTATTTCGTTAATGGAATATCAAGTTATCCAGATCGCTTGCATCAGTTCTCCGTCTTGTACGCCGCACATGTTGCACCCGTGCAGTGGTGAATGATCGTGGAGCAGGACTGAAGAAGGAATGGGATCAGTTGTTTAGCAAAAAACCACTGTAGTTACAGTGACCAGAATAGGACGATGTTAACCGCTCCATGCGCTTTTTTTAGCGAAATAAAAACTAACAAAAACAAACAAACTAACGTATAGCATATTGCTGAACCTCCACTCTCGCTGCTTGAAGTAGCCATCGCTGGCTTTTGAAGGCTCCAACGGGACTTCGGCCAGGACACGATGACTGTCGATTACCTGGAAGAACATATGTTTTTGAAAAACTCCATTTTTCAAAGCTGTTTTATGAATCTAATGAAGACTTAGGGACCAGATTGGACTTTGGTAATATTGTCATGCCGCTCTTGCTCTTTTCTCAGTGAACCCTTTTGAGCCTGATATCGAAAACAAGAGACTCACGTCCCGCAATTGCTGCGCCACCTTATCTCCGTCCTTTCCCTTGACGGCGACGTCGTTGATGTAACGCTAAAACTAGCACGAGCTATGCTCGTGCCAGCTGGGGGGCTTCGCCCCCCCCAGACCTCCCTGGCGGCTCGCGCGCACTCAGTATACGCGCATTATTGTAGACGAGTAAAAAAGTGCACGTGCACTTTCGCCTGTGTCTGCATTTTAGCATATTTTGGCCACAGCTGTTTTACGGACCGGAATCTTCCTCCTACTCCTTCTTTAAGGTTTTACAGATATTTTGGATAGGAGACTTACTCGAAAAGTCGAGGCGCTTAGCCTCTCCTGCCACAGCGAGTAGGCCGATCACAAGGAAGTATACGGGCCACGGCATTGCTGTTGATCAGCGGATACACTGAATCAGAGGGTATTTAACTGAACCGAGAGACCACCCCGTCCCCTAGAGAAAAGCCCATTAACTTCTCCCCCCTCTGCCAACAGTCGTTAGACCCTCGTCGTTTACTTGAGATCCTGGGTGATCTCATTCTGTCCCTCCACTAAGGGGGCCCACTGAGGATACAAAGGGTGCTTCCGGAAACAATTTGAGGGTGGAACGCGGACAGAAAAGAAAGGCTCGGAGATCAACAAGGTGATACTCATTTCGGAGTACTGAGGACGCTCCTAGGCCATCAGCCAGCGAGCTTGCTCCTTGTATTATCGACCTAACTTGTCTTTTTTCGCGCCTAGGTTCGAAACGTTCTCTATAGTCTCTATTGTGATGAAGCCTCGGGACACCCATTTTGTTTACCGAGACTCATTTGCATTAAGCATCAATACTGCAGTAATATGAACTTTGCGTTACATGGGTGGAATGTGTATGGGCCAAGCCTCCTCCAGCGTGTCACGCCGCGACTGGTAGATTAAACGGGCGCTACGCACAGAAAGATCGGAAAATTACGGCTCCTCGTGAGGTCTACGCAATAACATGCCAAACAATGAGAAAAAACCCCCGTTTTGAATGGAGACAGCACAGTTATGAAGGAACCCGAATTGCACGTTTCGTTCACCGATAAAAAAGAACTAATCGCCTGGCGGCACCCTAAGCGCAGGAGAATACTTCAGAATCCTTTCCGTATTTCACATTTCCCTCTCTGGTTTGAATTCGTATAGTGATCACTACTCTTTGCCACCTTCTACCCTGTCGTTGTTATCGTTTATTCGAGGGTATCGGTGAATCTAAACATTCTCCCTTCTTCCACACTGCAATTGGCGACGACGACAATAGCTTTTCACTCTGTTTATTCGTAAATCAAGGGAAAGCCTTCCGTATACTAGAAAATGTCACGGAGCTCTATTATGTTGTTTCGCTGTTGGAAGTCCTGCTGAAATTTGAGGCTCGTATAACCTCGAGGGCTATTTTCTGTTCAGCTACTCTGTTTCTCTGGGTGGATCTCGTGGTTTGGCATGCTCTCTAGCCAGAGCAGGGTGGACCAACTGTCGGGGGTTCCGCTCGAAGCAGAGAGAAAGAGGAGAAAGAAGAGGCTGCTCTCCGGAGTCCTCCGGAGAAGAGATCAACGGGAAAAAAACGAAGCCTTTTTGTGTAGAAAGGCTCCCGGGCGTTGCTGCTCGGGCCTCTTATTGGAAGGGATGCAGCAGATGGCCGACCCTTGGGAGAGGAAGAGCAATAAATCAAATAAGCTCTCACAGAGGCTGCCGTGAAGATTGCGAGTCAAAGGTGGATCACTGCTCTGTGATATTTTCTCACTAGGGCAGTGCCTAAGGTAACCTGGACAACAGTGAGCAAATGGTTTTTAACACAGCTTCTCCAGCAATATCGAGGAACGCCTGCTGAACCCCGGTAAAAGTTGTGCCAGCCGGGCAAGTGGTTATTTTTTAACATGACCGGATCCCAGTGAAACATTTTCGGAATGAAACAACCGCGAATGCAACAAAATGCAAATCTTCCCCGGACGCCTCAAATTCAAGAGTGCATTAACTATGCGAAAGTCACGACTGCTTTGCTCAATTGACCTCCGTGTCTCATTGTTCTGGTGTTTCAGCAAGTCGAGAGATCACCTTTCCTGATCGCTCTGCGGTTCGGAACCCAAGCCTCCCAGTTTACAACGACCCCCTAAAGCTCGTGAGCCAGGGTCGCTTTTTGCGTGACACTCATCGCCTCTCGTCATGCAGGGCAAATGAGGAACCAAAGCTGAAATAAAGAAGTGCGAGCCTCTTATCTCATAGCCCCCCATCAATCATTGAGACCCGCAGCGATGTCCCCTAGGCTTTCTAATCGGACGAGGCATAGTAGAACGTTTGCATATCATCGGATTCAACTTTCCATGAACACCTGCTCAATACTTTGAAGGCGGCCGCCTCAAAAGCCAATAGTGACCCTGAAAAATTGGATTTTTTTAGAAACCCCAATACCTCCGCAATTGCCATCCACCCATCTCCTCTTCTCCTGCCATTGACGTCGGGATGGGGGCCAGTTTATCTCCGACTCGCTCTGCAGAAGAGCTGCCGGATGCATTCCTCGAGACTTCCACTTTATCACTCTGGAGATACTCCCGTGGACCCCTGCAGGACTTCTCGGCAGTTCTCTTGGGCCTCCAGGTCGATTTCTTGAGCCGCCTGGACACTCCAGCTTATCCTGTTCTCTATCTAATAGGGATAGCGGAACGAGACAACTCAAGAAACGTGGTCGGCTTCGTTCTGAAGGCTCTCTTTATCACTTCGGTCCCAGCAGGGTAGCTTAGAAATGAGTGTCTTGATATCTTTAACTATCTAGTCTCTCTTCAGTTCTTTTGGTCTCTCTCGAGATCGAGGAACGAAAGATGCCGAGAGAAGCCTCTTGCCGTCCGTAGGCTTATTATCACTCCGGGCCTCTGCGTCCCGAGGGCATCCGAGGGAGCAGTCGGAGATCCATCAGGAGAGAAACTCCAGGGACACCTGACGGAGGTATTCTGCAGAAAGAAGAATGTGCTGGAGGGCAGCGATCGACCACAGCAGGATGCTATCAGGGATCTCGTACCTATTGTTAGGGGTTTGATAATCAGACTCCAGCTAGCCTCTCCGAAGGTATTCTTTCACAACGTGATCTAATCAGGTCCTTCTTCCAATGAGGAACAGCTCGTGTGTCGTCAGTTGACCACTACCCTCCTGTTCTATTTTCGAAATAGAACCCAATTCCTTTTGTCTCTTCTCTCGGAAATTAACCAGAAAACTAGACTACAGCTTCGGGATGCTAAAAGGGATGTCTTCTTCTACAACAACAACAACACTATAGTCTATTCCTCCCAGATGCGCGGCACATGTCCCTTCCCTCCACTGACCCCTGTCTTCCTCTTTCTGTTTAGAGGTTCCCAATTCCCACTCGGTGATTCAGTGGCCAGATGCGCCTGTGACACGGTGACACAAAGGCCCCTTCTCTGTCAGGGACGGAAGAGGGAGAGAGGGGAAGAGAGCAGACCGAAGGAAGAGGAAGGGATCGTGACCCCGTCGCCCTGTCGAAAACAAGACTGAATCATCGGGCAAGATGGCGGATCTTCTTTCTCCTGGGGTTCCCTGTCTTGTCGGCACGAGCATGAAAACAGAAGATTTAGAGGATGATCTTACTCACACGGTCATTTGTACGCGGATCGTGAGAAATACGTCATTACCGCGGGAATATACACATAATAGGTTGTGTCTCCGAGTGAGCCCCTCTTAGCGGTGAGTTGCACATAATGCAGTGACTCTCTAATCAATGCTCGTTTATTTTCCGAGATCCAACACTGATTAAAGCTCAAAGTCACCCGTGGCCCGACCCAGATCAACGACGAATGATGTAAGATAACAGAAGGAAGGAATCAGCCGGTCCCTGTTATTATGTTGACCATGGGGCAATCCCCGAGGGCCTCTCCACTGACCCCCTCTTGACTCCACTATCAATAGTGAGGATCACGCCTCGGGACAGCTGTGCCGCTATTATCGCAGTTCCAACGGTGTTTGATATTGTTCCGATGGGACTGCTTCCATCGAGGACGATATTTATTACTCTTACGATGAAATCGAGACAAAGGAGCGAAGCTCAAACGGTCTTGAAGCTGCATTGATATCAATACTATGAGGAGACAGAAGTTTCGCATACTATCTGGATATGCCTAGTGGAAGCAGTCGCGTGTGGTCCCTGATCATGTTGACCAGTTGAGGTTTCCCCGAGGGTTCCTCAATGACTCTCTAATGACCCTCGCTAGAGTCTTGACATCCACTATCAATACTGACAGCTGTGCTCGCTATTTATCGGGTGGGAGCGTGTGGGCTGTTGAGACACGGCGCGGATCTGAGAGTACACGATGGATGTGGGGAAGTAAACACGGATGACGATCGAAAGCCACTCGAGATCCGGGTGTGTTATTGTGGCTGTTCCCATCGCCGACTTCTGTAGATTGTCAGATTTTCCACTAACTTATTGTGTTTTTAAACTTAAAAGCCGTTGTTCAAGTAGCCTACAGCCTAACAAATGTGAATTGACAAAAATTGAAAGGATGCCTCGATTCATAGTCGCCTCGTATCCTATTATTCTGGCGGTTCTGAGCACATGGTTCCCTTTAGACCACTTGTAGTCTTGCCTGATTGCGTTACTAGCCCGGACTGTACTATCACCGTCTCTCTCGTTCCCCACGGCGAACTGAATGATCCCCTCTTGTTATTGCCCGATGGCTCAATTGATACACTCTCTCTCGCCCATGATAGCATTTGAACACTTGGCCCCTCGGGCCCAATGCGCCTCTTACGACAATAACACCGCAGAGTTTACATTGCATTGGAAGTCCCGGCCCAAGGGTCAAAGTCTGAATGTTGAGATTGGACCTACTCTCCACTGCAAGAGCATCGTCCAAAGTCCGCCAATCGAGTTAGCCTGCTCCCTCAAGGAGAAGGACCAGGGAGAGAAGGGTTGATTGAGTGAAATCTTGATTAGAAAGGCCTCCAGGAGCCCATCTGTCATGGCCCCCTTCAATTGGAGGATGGACGAACCCTGAAATGGATGCCTCCCTTGAGGCCAATCAGATTCTCGCTTCGGCCTCCATCAAAGGCGAAGGAGGGCCTGAGGGACGCCTTTGAATGGGAGAAGAGATTTAATGCCACTGTTTCTAGTGAAATATGGCTTCCACAGGGAAGTGGTCTTTGAGAGACCATCTCGCACTGCACAGAAAGCTCTTTCTTATTGCCAGAGGGATTGCCTGATGGCTTTGTTCCAGTTTGTTCCACTAATAGTCGCTTGATAATGAACACATGTGGCACAAGAAAAGTTCGGACACTTCTCAGAGAAGTCTTCCTTGTTTTTAGCAAAAGGAGGACAGTTCATTGTGACAGGCATAGCTTCTGACACAGAACCACCCGTAGCATCCTGCAGGCCTCACTCTGCTTTTTCTGCTGAGGGCCTCTTGACGAGATCTATATGTGACATTTGTTGAGTTTCGGAGCTCCTCCACTGCAACGTTTGAGGTTCTCCTCCTCTCGGGTTTCTGCCGTAGGGAAGCGTGGTTGAGTGACGGCTATTTTTCTTTCTCTTTCACTGCAGCACCACCGGAACACCCAGTGGGTCCGGAGGTCAAATGAGCAGCGGTTCTAGGATATGACCATGACGTCTTAAGGGAAATAACCCAAGATAAATATGAGGGGTCACCTTGAAGCGGTCGACATGGTAGTGTTTTTACCAGGCCTGCGATCCCCAAAGACATGGGGCTTCTTCGATCTCCGGGCCTGATCTCCGAGCCTTTGCACATCTGGAGTTGTGGTTCTCAAAGAGCGGCACTCGTAGCACATCTGCAACCTCTTTGGCTCCAAAGTAGAAGCTTGGAC
>JACMIG010001163.1:0-22427 GCA_014805385.1 Levipalatum texanum
TATAAACCGCCGTAATTTGACCCCTTAACCGATTTTTCTTGGACCAAAAATGAAAATAAGTTGCCCCCGAGGACGAAAACGTAAAAAAAATTTAAAATCCTTTCGGAGGTCAATGGGTCAAATAATACGGAATATCGAGTTTTGCACACATATTTTGTTCTAGAAGGGCCTAGAATCAACGATTCCCCAAACAAAGTATATGTTGGTGTTTGGGGCCGCGGGACACACCAACATGCAAAAAACACGGCACCCCAGTCCCCTGGATGTACCTTGTCCGGGGGGGGGGGCCTTCTGCTCGATGGTTACAATAAATGCGTCTGTAGAGAAAAGGCATTAAAACTTTTGCAATTTTATGCACCCTTCGAATAACTAATATAATGATATTTTAGTTCGTCGCTTGTCATGGCTCTAGAATTGAGGATAAAGTTTGGCAGTATCTATGATCTCTTGAAGCGCGGGTGAACTCAAATCGCTAAGCAACCCGATATATATAGTCGTCGAGGACAGCACGACGGAAAATGGAGAAAAGAACGACTATCGGTCCGACCACTGTAATAAAACATCTACCCGACCGCAGGTTCAGAGTGTGCACCTCCAGCACGCCCAGCAAGTTCATCTTCACCTTCTCCAAAGCCTCCTCCATCTCCTAGATATTTTACAGGCCTCGTACTTCTTCTCTCTGAGCTTTCTTCTTGTCTTGCGTGTTCTGCCGAGGAAGATAAGTCAGCGCAGCGAATGCGTGTGCTTTCCTCCCTTTCTGAATGAATAAGAATGCGTCTGCCTGTCTGTACCCTCTATTTCTGCATGCTCTTATTGCCACCTCCGAAAATGTGTGCTTCATAGTGTGCGTCCGTTGCTGCTATCAATGCGTATGGCCCGCTTTCCGCAGGAATTGGTCTCCTCGCTCACACTCACTTTTCGACTTTATGTGTTCTGGTCATCTGTCGATCTACACTTTCTTTCTTCGTTAAAAGCAACTTTTCAGTTCATTCTTACGCTTGCTTATCCCATTGGTTATTCAGCACTCATAAGCAATAGTATTTCGTGTGCGCTTTACCTTTCTTTTTGTTCGGGGCGGTATTGGGGAATTGAAAGGTGACGAGTGTGCAGTTCGTCTGTAACACGGAATAATTCGGCCATCGAACCCTTACAGTGGAATATTTTCCAGATGCACCTTTACCTCTGCGCCCTGGTCGTCGTTGCTTCCTCTGCAACAGTGGACGCCATTCAGTGTTTTACAGAAGTCGTCGCCTACTCGAGCTCAGCGAGCTATGCTTACATGGATTGCACTTCGGGCATGAACCGATGCGGACAGGGTGTCAGTGATGCTGTTCTTCCTAACTCTACCTACTAATAACGTCAACATTATTTTGAGATTGAAAAATGAATTGAAAAAGTATCGCAATTTGATATCGTTCTGGCACATAATTGATTCTGTTAGAGATGATATTTATAAACTTTTCTCGAACTCATTTGCTTGTAGATCAACGTAGATACGACAACGTATCTCAACCTCGAAGGAACGCAGGCTAATTCCCGTGTGAAGCAGTGGATGGATGGTTTGCGAGACCATTACGAGATATGCATTCACACCGACAACGTTGCAGTGTTCGATGGCAACACAGTGGTCAAAGGAAGGATGTGCATGTCCGAAAGGGACTGTGCCACACTCAAGGTAATGAGCATTTGAATTTATTCTAAACATTATCACCAGGAATTGTCTGATGGGTTTTACAGGCCCAAACGCAGAGCTCTTGTGCTGGTTCAACGACAGCGTGCTGTTGCAGTGGGGACGGTTGCACGGGAGCGGCGGGCGAACTTTCTGCCCTACTCGCCGGAGGTGTGGCACTCGTGCTGACAGCCATGAGAGCGTAGATATTTTCGCATCCCAATGGCATTACAATAATATTCCCTAATATAAGTCCGTTCGTGTAACAATTGCCCGACATTTTTATGCATGCATGGCTCATTCATCATTGTTGACCGAATTGATGGTCTTTTACCATCCGGACGGACTCGTTCCATGTTCGCTGTGATCAATCCGTGCGCCAGAATGGTTGAAGTGCACTTCGCGGTCATAAAATTGGAATTTATCGTCCACTTTCCGTCCTCTTTAGCCTGCATTGATTCTCGACTTTCCGTGCCCAGTGGTATACAGATGGAATTAACGAGATGCGGCTAGATAAAGGCTAGTTGTGTGCATAATCTCCGAACTCGCGAGGGATTGACAAGAATGGAAAGTCCGGACTTTGAATGCTGCATTCCCGATGGTGGGCAATCCGCTCTTGGTTGATTCCATTCGTCGATTTGTCATCACAAACAGAGCTTGGCTTTCTGGTTCCCTTGTCCGTCTGATAAGGGCCTGTCAGAATGATGCATGAATCATTGCGGTGTCTTGATCTGTTGCCTTTTCCATCTTTACCCTCTTTTTGTCATCGTTGCTGTTCTCAATACCCCACACTTCTCGCTGGATCTCGAGATATAAATTGTCTTTCGGATCCCTTCGAACATTACACTACAACGACAAATGTGATGCCAAGTTCTGCGACTAAAGATCCGTGACTGGAACACTGCGCTTTCTACGAATGGAAATGCGCGCAAAAATGCCGTACTTCCCCCATTTTGATTTCTTGAAAATATGATCCAAGCGACACACACTCATATGAGTAATCTCACATCTCAAACACCAAAAATATCAACGAAAGAAGAAATCAAGGTCCATTGATAAAGGTTGATCGTGTCTACGATCTCTTGAACAGCCGAATGACTCAAGGCACTAAAAGTTGGACGCGCCGTTCTGTGGTGATGTGTGTGTCGAGGGCGATATATCAGCGCGAGTGAGTGTGTGCGCTTTCCCCCTGTCTGAATGAATCTGAATCTTTCAGCCTGTCTGCACCCTCTACTTTTACATGATCTATCGGAAAGTGTGTGCCTAAAAGTGTGCTCCGACGCAGCTGTAGCTTTTATCAAGGCTCTCTTTTATTGCCCGCTGTCACTCACTTTTCGACTGCCTGAGCTCTGTATGTCCGTCGAAGCTTTTCGATTGCATAAAAACACTGTTTTGCTGCTTTCTCCAGCTCACTTCCCCGTTGGTCGTTCGGTGCGCCCTCGCGAAAGTATTCAATTGTCAGCTACGTCTTTCATTACCATTGGTATAGTCGATGAATTGATTCTTGGCAAGTACTGTTGACGGAATCCATTCTCAAATGTCCGATGTTTCTTCATTTGTGTCGCTGCTCCAGGGAGAGACAGACACATGGAGATACGCCAGAAACTTGAGGATGGATTATTCCAACACTATTGGCGAATGTGCCGTTCGTCAGAACGATGCGTTGCGTATAGTGTAATCATATTTCAGATGCACCTGTTTTTCTCCGCTCTCGTCCTCGTCGCCTCTAGTGCCTTCGCGGAAGCCAAGATGCAGTGCTGGACAGAGATTGCCACCTACTACGGCTGGTGCAGCGTATGTCATTTTCGTCAGCATTCATTCAAATCCTGTAACCTTGAAGGGCGGAGGTTGCGGATCGTCGTCGAGCGACGCGACATTTGGCTACTTGGAGTGCGCTTCGGGCATGAATCGATGTGGTCTCGGTGTCAGTCGCCATTCATTTTACCAATTTAGCATCTCGCTTAATCAAGGGCAATCCTGACAAGGGTTCAGGGCGAAGTAAACAGAAATTTGAGGAAGTTTCTTTCCGTTTTCTGTAATAATATCGGTGATTCAAAATAGTCTTCATTTCGAACTGCAAATACATTAGAACCATTTAGTTCACCGGCAATTATCCTTGCAGACAAACGTTAAAGTGGCAGATTTCAACAATCTCGATGGAACGCAGGCTAATTCAGTAGTGAAGGACCTCTTGAAAAGTTGGCGAAAGCTTACGAAAATGTGTTCACACCGACAACCTTGCAGGTGGAGTGAGCACGGTGACCAAAGGATACATGTGCATGTCCGATGCGGACTGTACTAAACTCCAGGTGATGCACATTTCAAAGAACTTTAAAATAAACATTTTAAAAATACCATTAAAATTCCATGATATCGATTTTAGGCCTCGGCACAGAGCTCGTGTGTGGGTGCAACGACTGCGTGCTGCTGCAGTGGAGACGGGTGCACAGGGGCGGCGGGCGGACTTTCGGTCTTCGTCGTTGGAGCAATGGCTATCGTTATGACAGCTTTGAGGGTGTAGAAAAACACTAGTTCAAGTACTGTGTTCTCAATGCTTTTTCAATTTGTCTGCAATTGTTTCTAAGACGCAATGGTACCTTTATCTGATTGGCTACATGAAACGCGAATAAAGAACGTTTGTCAACGATTCCACTATTCCACTTCACACTCATTGTCTCACTTTCAATGCATATCCCGAAATTTTTATACTTTGTCGAATTTTACCAAATTTTTGTAATTTGTCGAAGTTTACCAATGTTGGTGAACATTTCATTCTTTCGGGAACCGAGTAGTCCCCTCCTGAGTTATCATATTCTCTGGAGAAAGAGGGGCTGAATTGTCTGATTCCCATGATAACCTGAATCAAATCGCTGATGACTCTTGAGTTGATCTGAAAGATGTTCGATGCGTTGCTCTATGTATGCGTCGAAGAAGGACGAGCCGCAATAAAACGTTTTGTCAGCATGGCGGTGAACAAACAACGCAATCCTTGCCCTTTTACGGTTTCCCCTTTCTATAGGATAAGCCGCTGTCTGACTGATGCATGTGCCATCGGTGTCTTGATCTATTACCTTCTATCCTACACAGTCCTCTTTTCCATACTCACTAGCAGAGTTCAAACACGCGGCATATACTCATTCAATCGCACTCCCTGCGCATCGTTTGAGGTTGTATGACAACCATTTTATTGCCCTCTTTCCGCCCACTTTGGACTTCAAATCCGTTTTTGACTTTCTGTAGCCAGGTCACCCTTTCTTTCCGCATAAAAGCAATATCTTGCGGCACTTCACACTTTTTGCCTCATCAGTCATTCTGTGCTCCCGCGACTATTTTATACGCCTGAAGTTGTAAGTATCTCTATATCTTCGGTTACTTGTCCGCCAAGAGGTTGTACATGTTTTCTGCAATTTAGAATCCCTCCAGATGCTCCTTCTTTTTCTCTCCGTCGTCGTCCTTATCGCATCCAGTGCAGTTGATGCCAAGATGCAGTGCTGGACGGAGATGGACACCGTCTACTCTTGGTGGAATGTCGGATCTTGGCCTTGAACATACTTGAACGCTAGGCATTATAGAATTTTGGAGGCGGATCGTCGGAGAGCAACAGCAAGTGGGGATACTTGGAGTGCGCATCTGGAATGAATCGGTGCGGACGGGCTGTAAGTGATGGCAATCCGTCTCCAAAGCACCTAAAATCAGCAGCATTCCGTGTCTGTAAAATAGCTGTGGCCGTCGGGGCCAAAATGCACGTTGTCCTATGTCTAGCCAATGTGCACTTGCACTTTGGCCTGTGTCTGGTATCGAGTTCCATAATGACAGTAATCGGAGAAGATGCTCCCACTCCTTCTTTAATGAAGCGAAATATTTGCATGTATTGTAGTGCGTAGTTCACGTCTTCAAACTGAAAATCAAAAATGTACTTGACGATACCGCATCCTGCAGAAATCCATGAGCGTGGCAAACTTCGGTAACCTCGAAGGAACACAGGCTAACGCCGAATTGAAGACGTACTTGGAAGGTGAGTGAGCTGCGCAAAGAGAGTACATGTGGCATCAATTGCAGGGAACAGTGGAACCGTGAAAGAAGGACTGCTGTGCATGTCCGAAACTGACTGTACAACGCTTTCGGTGATCATGATTTTCATCATTGTCGATTGGGAAGGATTCCCAACATGACTACGGACACTATAATTGTCGATATGATTTCAAGCTCATACTGTAGCTATTGAGAAGACGGGTGATATTGGGACGAGAGATCCATTATTTTGCTGAAATATTCGATTGACTGGGCTAGTTCCAAGAACATATGTAGTCTCATGCAATATCACATGTATCAAACGAAGGGTCCACTTACAGGCTGTGACGGTCAACTCATGTGTAGGAATATCCCAAACGTGCTGCTGCACAGAGGACGGATGCACGGGAGCGGCGGGTGGCCTTTCGGCCCTCCTCGCTGGCGCAGTGATTATCGTGATGACTGCTTTGAGGATGTAGAGCTTGTTGCGTGGCAAGGACCGCACATAAAGACTCCATTCCATACCACCGTATACATTCATTCGTCTAAAGTATCATATGTGTATGTCGATCATACAATTGATTTAATTTGAATTTCTTTGAATTCAAATGATTTCAAATACACAACGCAAGAACGCTACAAATAAGCAAAAAAATAAGTCGCTTTCCTGGTCCCCTGTCGATCTATGATATACCCGGTGTGACTCATGAGAGGAGTGAACTTCTACTCTCTCTTTCTAGAGGAGTGCAAAAGACCAAGGCAGGTGTGTGAGCAATCGTCTTCATATCTGCTGGAATGCGACGGTTTAGTTTATCGGCCAGGTTTCCTGTTGATTCATCAGGGGCTACGGGCCCTATACATATCTTTCATCTGGAAACACATTTCGCTGCAATGCGCCTGCTTGTTCTTCTCGCGGCCACTCTTCTGCTCGTCCGAAGCCAGTCGCTTTCGACCGAGAACCATGCCGATATTAACAAAGTGAGCAGCACGTAGCACGTTTAGAGTGACCGTATAGATTTTTTGCCCTCAATTCGTCACTCAAACTGTGAGGGAATCGGGCTTACGTCGACTAATTCGAAACTTTATTGGAAATGTCATTTGAAAATCTGCTTGATTCTCGAAACGATGCTGGTGTAAAACAACTCTCGGCTCAGTACTGTCATCTAATCATGCATATTTATGAATATTATTCATAAAACATGTGAACATAAAACATGTGAACGACATGAAAATAGTTTGTCTTTCAGGAGGACGGGAAAAGTGCGACCCGGAACAGTTCTTAATGCGATGGAGTTGAGAAGTTCTGCTGCAGCCCGTGCGAACCATGTACAGGAGGAGAAGAACGGGCGCACGGAGTAATCGAGGCCATCCTTACGCTCATAGGAATTATTCTATGAGACATGAAATTTTCTGAGATCTAAAATAAAGCGTAATTGTCCAGAAGTTTGCTAGTATCAAAGTTGAATTATGGACGCGCAATACCGTAGACAGAAAAAAGGCGGAAACACCGTCTACCTAGATGTATAATAGTCTACATCGTCCAGTATAGTGCATAGAACGAAAACCACGGGCGCTTTGCCCCCCACGTGCCAATAAATTGAACGCGTTGTCAAGGATCGGATTGACGAGAGAATTCGACGGTTCTGTAACCGCGTAATGTGACAACGATGAAATGGACTCGTTGTTGGGTATGGTGTTTCAGAATCTGTTTCCTTAACACGAATTCCATCTGTGAATCGACTTTTTCAAACTGCTCCTGGCATAGCCAGCCCAAAAAAAAAAGGCGCGTTTTATTGTCCTTTATGAACCCTCAGATATCTGGTAATCTCAAAAAAATTTGAAACCAATATTTTATGCCCGCACTGGGGGTCAAACTCGACTATTTTAGTCAGAAATCATAATCTCCCATAAGCTTCGACATGTTCCCTTTCACCATTTTGGACCACTCACTCGCAGATTGAATCTATTTTCTTCTGTGCCACTCAACGCTGAAGAAAGCAGCATCAACGTCACAACAATACCTGAAGGGCAGACGAGCGCGCTGTTCCTCGTTGGAACCTGGGAAAATATATTCTGGGATATGCCAAAACCTACTCATAATAGCTCGCTCTTTGATACACATTTTTGGATTCGTATTTCTAGACAAAAATAATTGTGTTTATGGCAGCGCTAATGATCTTCGATGCCTGAAC
Source organism: Levipalatum texanum (assembly GCA_014805385.1). Taxonomy (NCBI): domain Eukaryota; kingdom Metazoa; phylum Nematoda; class Chromadorea; order Rhabditida; family Diplogasteridae; genus Levipalatum; species Levipalatum texanum. Next base: position 7,873 of record JACMIG010001163.1, read on the forward strand.
AACTGGCATTCGTTATCAGCTTGTGCATGACGCGAAAAAGACCGAAGCAGAGCATCGATTTTGGTATCGGTCGGATTTCCAGTGATAATTCTCCCATCCCCGGGCGTTGCCGATGTAGTGCATCGCATTTTTCAGGATGCAAATTGCATGTCTGTTCGCCCTCCTCCTTGCCGCGCCTCAGCTCGTCCGTGGCCTTTCGTGCTGGACCGAAATCCAGGCCGAGCTCATCACGGTGAGAAGTTAACGGCTCTTTCAACATTATCGGCTGTAAACAAATTGCTACTCTAGAAAATATCCCCTTAAAGTTGAATGAACCAACGTCTAGGATATTTCGTCATGACCGCCCCTCAAAAGTCTGTTGTAACTTTTCTTATAGGCGAACGGCGTGAAGTCCGACGGCTCCATCGCAGGATTCCAGCAGTGTGGTAGCCGGGAAACGCACTGCGGCAAAGTAGTGCGCACATTTATGACTATTTTAACAGCCACGTCTTTATCTGGAAGCATATTTCAGGTTGCCACCACGATAACTATCTATCAAGTGCTGCAAGGCACGAGCGACAATTCATGGGTTTCGAGCTGGCTCAATGGTGCAAAATGTTTTTATATTCAAAAAATTACATTGCAGACAAATTCGGCATGATTACCAAGGGCATGATGTGCATGACGGAAGCTGATTGTATCGTGACAATCGTAAGTTCGGGCGTAAAATCCCTGACTGTCAGAGGTCTTGTGCACCAACCACTTCACCATGATCGTTCAGTCCAATCAGCACGAGTCGTCGTTCAGGGATGCGAATTGGAACTGCTGCTGCACGGGCGATCAGTGTACGGGAGGAGCAGCTGGAGCAATTGGACTCATGGGGGCTATGCTGTCCCTCATTGAACTCCTTCTCTGAGATTTACAATTTTGTGTCAGTAAATAAACAAGTATCAGAATCAGAATGGAATGATTGCGCTTTGTCAGTGCGACAGGAATTCTAATTTCCCGTTCCGCTAACGAAACTTCCGCCTCCCATATCTCACATCAAACAAGGAATCTATGTTTGGATGATTTTCTAGATTCCTCGGTTGGAATCCATGGCCAGGTGGCATGCAAAATTGCGGCCTCTGATTTCATGTCCCCTCAAAGATACAAGCAGAACTGTCTGCTAACGAGCACACGTCTTTTAGACCTTCTGTGGACCGGCACAATACCGTTATACACATAAGAAATGTTTAAAAACAATATTAAAACCTGACGTTATGATGATGGAGCTTTCTTGGTGAGCAAAAGCAAAGTTAAAGAAGTAGTAGGAGCAACATCTCAGACTACGGTTACCATGGAAATCAGACCAGACGCAGGCGAAAGTGCAAGTGCACTTTGGCCTGAGTGTGGAAAATAGTTCACTTTTGCCGCAATTGCCCCAGCTGTTTTACGGTTACGGAATGTTGCTCCTACTCCGGAGTAGTACACTCCTTCTTTAAGTTGAGGGCATCTGTTTTCATCTCACTGTCAGGATTCAATCCTGCATCTCTTTATGGGGCGTTGCTCATGTCTTTTAGCACGCACACAGTCGAAGAAAGCACACACAATCGATTGCGGCTATCGGCTCGGCCCCTTGCCCTTTCATTCCTTTCGTCTAGACGCTTGTTAGAATGCAAGCAGAATTGTTCGTCCTTCTCGTTACCGCTCCTCTGCTAACCCATGGCCTATCTTGTTGGACCGAGATCCAAGCCAACCTCAACACGGTGAGAAGAACCTGACACATTATACAAGTTGAGCCGATCGTTTCGGCTGTTTATATCCAGCGTAGTCGTCTGAGCCTGGGAATTTACTCATAAACGCATATCATTGCGTAGATTCTAATAGCAAACACCTTTGTTTTACAGTCAAACGGATTAAAGGCCGAGGGATCCATCGCAGGATTCCAAACATGCAGCAGTAAGGAAACGCGGTGCGGAAAAGTGGTGGTAAGCTCATTTAAAATTTTGAACCTCCCGAAATAAATGTGAAAGTTTTAAGCTCGGCTGCGCGATGACTTTGTATTCTCAAATGGACGGAGCAAAAGACAATTCATGGGTTTCGAGCTGGCTAAATGGTGAGCTCCTCTTGTAGCAGTTCGTTGTATAAATTAATGACATGCAGGCAAACGCGGGAATATCACTAAGGGTTCGATGTGCATGTCAGCAAGGGACTGCACAGACATAATAGCCGTAAGTTGCGATAAAATTATTTTACATGATGCTCGTTCAGTTCACTCATCAAGATGGATCTTCGTGTAAGGATTCGCTATGGAACTGCTGCTGCACGGGCGATCAGTGCACGGGAGGAGCAGCGGGAGCACTGAGACTCGTGGGGGCAATTCTAGCCTTAATCGTTGTACTTCTCTGAGCTCTTTTGCAAGGCAGTAAAAATTCTGATATTTATTATTCACATTATTTACACCCTGAGTATATTTCATTTTATAAGTTCATTTCTTCATGGCAGCAAGATGGGCAGCAAGGGCATCTTGACACTCCTGGGACGACCACATCGGGATGGTCGAGAGGGACTCCTTCTGTAGTATCAAAACCCTAAAATCAAAGACTGCCGACGAACCTCATTAGCTGCGTGCATCTGTGCCCTGTGGACATCCCGGAGGAGCTTCTTGTTACTCTTCAGGCCTCCTGCTGGGAATCGGGATAGATCTTCGGCTCTCTGAAATGGGTGATGCGAACTGGACGACGTCTCCTAATTGATGTAGCTGATAAACGTCGTCCACACTAACCTTCCACGCAACCTCCTCGAACTTGTCGTGCTGCACGACCTGGGAAACGAGGCCGAGTTCGCGAGCTTCAGCTGCGGGAATGGGGCGACCGCTGAGGAGGACCTGGAACTTGTTCGCTCGTCCAATCTCTTATGAATATTGCAGGGAAGGACTTCTTCGCCATGGTGTTACAATCAATAATAAAATTATGCTGACCTCCGCAGCCCGCATGGGTCCCATGATGGCGGGGAAGGTGTAGGTGGACGCGAGCTCCGGTCGTACCGCCAACCTCGAGAACGGGAACAGCGCGTAGAACTGCATTTAGGACGAGATTTTTAACTACCACGAACAGCGAGCTATTTTGAGAGATGCCACTCACCGTGTCGGATACGATGACCATGTCACAGAGCGCGAGCGGCGTTGCTCCCCCTCCGATGGCGGGCCCATTGCACAGGGCGACGAGGGGCTTGTCGTGGTCGATGAAGGCCTGTAAGTATCTATATTTGTTTATGATAACTACTGAAATAATTGTGTTATTTTAAACGATTTAAAAATAATAAATAATTTTTCTTACAAGGTATGAGTTTGGAGCTAGTATCGCGGACCCGAACCGGATATGGGGCGCTGGATTAGTCTAGTCATAAAACTAAAAAATAAACAAATTCTAGCTGCAGTGCGTCAATCCGGATTTTTCGGAACCCATGAGGGGGGTATCATGGAATTTTCAAATCAATGAGGGGGTATCATGGTTGATAATGGCCAAAAATTAAGTACTATGGAATCAACTAAAGAGTGGTCCAGTGTGCTCAAAACGTAGTTTACATATGTTTTTGAGCAATTATAGTGACTCCACAAAACTTCGTTTTTGGCCATTATCAACCATGATACCCCCCTCATGGATTTGAAAATTCCATGATAGTCCGAAAATTCATGGGTCCGAAAATTTCCCTTCATGGGTCCGAAAATTCCAGATTTACGCACTGCAGCTAGAATTAGTTTATTTTTCAGTTATTTGACTAGACTAATCCAGCGCCCCATATCCGGTTCGGGTCCGCGATACTAGCTCCAAACTCATCCCTTGTTAAGAGGTTGTAAAGAATTATACGAACCCGCGTGTAGTCCCGCACTGACCACGTGAGATCCTCGGCAAATTTCTGAAACGGAGTTTTCAAATTATTCGGATTAACTTCTAAATACCTTGACAACGCCTGGCTGGTCTGCTGTTTTCAATGGATACGTACGGAGATCGAATCCCGAGCAGAAATATTTGCCGGTGCCTGAAACAATGGCGTGCATTTTCAAAAAAAATCTCTTTTTTAGAAAATAGAAAAATATATTTCAAAAAACTAACCCGAGAGAACGGTGATTGAGCTCTCTTGGTGAGCATTCGCGAAGTTGAGAGCATCGGTAATTCCTTTGAGAGTATCGATGCTCAACGAATTGGCTGCTTTCGGACGATTCAGCTGCACGTGGAAGATCTTGTCGCGGAGGGAAAGCTGAAGGGATCGACAATATTTATTAATCAGTTAGATAATCTTAGGGCGAGCCAGCGCATCAACAGTGTGCCGTTTCGTTTTCGCTCTCGATCAATAGGCGGCAGTAAACAAGTAAGGCGAATGCGGCGTTCTGTGCTATGCAACACTCACCTCAACGCCCGCGAACGTGGGGAAAGTCGAAAGGGCTCGAAAGGCGCTGATGGTATTAAGAGGACGAAGCAGCATTTCCTTGAGTCGATATTTGAGGGAAAGTGAAAGAAGATGGAAAAACACGCCAGACAGGATAAAGTGAGCCGTTTTATACCACTAGTAGTAGCGATATTCAAAGCGGAGAAATACTGCTCCTATTACAAGAAACAAAGACGCTCGGGGTCAGAGTACAATGTGCCCAAGAGCGCGGGAAACTCAGACTACAAAGCGAGAGAGCGTTAGGGGGAGAGGGGGCGATGAGAAGGAAGGACAGCGCTATCGGCCAGCCACGAACACGTGGGTCGCTCTTCGTAAACACAACATCAATGATCAACCCGAGGGGCAATAAGAGCCGACATGTTAGGTTTCGTTAGTTGCAGGGACCCTTTGTTTCCCCCAGAAATCCCTTGGTTCTCAAAGGGATGCATGTCTAACATGTTTTGCCAACGCTTTTCATCTCGCAAGTTGTTGGACTGCGCCAACGAAAAAAGCAGGGCAAGTGATCACTGCGTCTGTGTGTCCCTTGAGATGTGTGCCCTTCAAAGGGGCTGACATGGTCCATGGATGGATTGCCAGAAAATTGCAATGTGATCATCTCACGCTGACAGTTTCACCTCACTATCGCTTGCTTACATCCTCGTGGTCATTGTTTTTCAAAGAATATTCTCAAATATCATGCCACGAATCCCTGTTACGCCAGGTAACGTGAACTTCTACATCACTGTGTCATGGTACCGTCGTTACCAACTCTGAAAATATCATCCAGGAAAGCGATCGAATCCAGAATTTATCATGCTCGTTGTTTGCGAATCGCATAAAACTACGCCTGCCTCGCGATAGTAATTATCGGCTGTTCACACGCTGCAAAATCACCTTCATCATGTGCTATGATTAAATGTCAACAAATAGTAAAACATAGAACAGTGGACTGAAACAAGCTGTGGATAAACAATCTAGTGTGAATTGGAGTGACGAGACAGCATTCACACAATTGTAGCTCCCCAACACCGAAGGCGTTCAGTTCCTTGGAAATTAAATAACATGTGACATCGTGGACAAAGCAATCGTTTAGAATATTTTCTTACACCTTTTTATGATGTGTTTTAGCTAGGGGCCGCAAGCTCCGCCCACTTTGGGGGGAGCACGAAAACGCGAAAAAGTGGTTCCAATCAAAAAACACCGTGAATACTGAACCAAATTAGTCGATCAAAAGCTCATTTTGTAGGGAATTCAATTTTACATTGATCTAGCCACACGCACGCATGCAAAAATCACGATAAACATCTTTTTGTAACGCTTTAAAGATGGCATGTTCGTCGCCCACTCGGACTTTTCGGTGCAAAGCGAGGTGGGGCTAATTCCACAGACAACAAAACCTGCGTGCTTGTGTCTTTTTGCGTGTCAAAAGCATTAATCTAACTCCTCACCAAATTTGAGCTCGAACCATTGCGTCATCGCGTTGTTTTTTGCGTTTACGTGAAGGGTAGTCATTTTCGCCTGCGAGTAGGCCGCGACGCGCCCAATGGCCGCGTCGCGACCAACGTTTTGGCACCTCTCCCCTCACTAGAAGCGCGCTAGTTTTGGAGTCATATCTCGGCAATGCAATGAGATTTCGAGAAACGGTAAAATGCATGATCAATGCCAAGCCCAGGGCTAAACGATCAACCTAGTTTCAAGCCGAATTCTGTGAATCACGTTGCGGTCTCTATCTATAGAAAACGGCGCTTCTCTCGTCGTCTGGCACGCTTTAGACTGTGAAGAGACTTTCGCGACTAGGTGCGAAATTCAGAAGAGTTTGGCTCGCCGATAGTAGGCATTTCTTAAACAGAAGCGGTGTCCAAGTGTATGTTTCAAGCGGACTGTATTCATCCACGTCGCTCTCGATGACCGATAGTATTGAGACATACATGGTCACTAATACAAACACAACAAAAGCAAAAAACATCTCTGTGGACTTCGACAATAACTATTGCGCCGCCTGTCATCTCTTAATCTTTGTAGCGCCAAATTCAAATGCCTCCCAGCTGGCAGCCTTATCACCAAACTGTTGTCAACGGGATTTTCACGCGCTTCCTCCCTATACAATTCCTTCTGTTTTCCTGCTCCCTTCCCGTTCTCTTTCTCCTCCCTTAGTCTCGGGATGGCCGATCTCTTCTTCTTCACTGTTCTTCTTCACACGGATTCCACTCTGTTTGGCTATCGGATTCGTCTGCTTTGAGTAGCCAATCTTTTTGCTACGCGATTAGTTTTCGGTGACCTTTCGATGACCTTTCGGTGTCCACTTCGCGGCTTTCGGGAACAATGCGATGTAACCTCTGCGCTCTTGAACTTGTACATACGTTGCAACTTCGGAAAAATTAATTTTCTCAGTTTACTACTCGCTAATTTCGCTTTATGTTTCACCGCAGGAAAAAGGCGTCTGTCGAACTTTTTACAACCAATCGTTGTTGTTCTTCCTAGCAAATCCCTTCATTCTCGCCAACAATGTGACGTCACAACTCTAGCCATGTAGATCATCATCGATCTCTCCGTTCCCTTCTCTGTCCCATCCCTCAGGCGAGGGGGACGGGTCTGGCGGCAGCCGCTAGGCACACTTCCCCCCAAGTAGGTGCGGGAGTCGGGGAGGGAGACACCTCCTTGACTGCCTTTTCTCGTCTGCTCTCTCTCCTCTGGCACGCTCTCTCGTCCTTGGAGGGTGGCATCCCCTACCGAGAGACTGTTTGCCTTGAGACTGCCGATGGTGCGAACGGTCGCTGCCTGCCGCGGGGGAAAAACAATGAGAGACTCTCCTCCTCTTGTCCATTCTCTTCCCATCAGGGTTCAAGATAGTGGGGAAGTTCCAAACCCTTCTAAATTCGCGTTCCTTCAAAACTGTTCTCTGACCATTGAAAACAGAGTGCTTTCGACGTCTGTCTAGTCAGAACATGTTATCTAATTCTTTTGCTAACAATCCAACGGTTTGTGTGCATTTATATCTATGGGCATTTTAGAAGTATCAAGGATTTCTCCATGTCTCTGTTTATTTACCAGCCGCATTGAACAACCGAGGTGTAGACTTTAACGGCTTCTGTTCTTCTTCCTTGTTTCATCTCTATTCTCGAATATCTCGCTGATCTTCGTACTCTTCTTCCCCAACAATAGGGTCTTCTTCTCGAACGGTGGAAGTTCACTGCTACCACCTTCTCCCCCCTCGTCAAGTGCTCTCATTCAAGCACTTTTTCAAGCTGTTTTCAATGAGGATCGACTGACGTCGCATCCGATTCCATTCCATTTTGCAAGAATTTTCTCGCGTTCTTTTGATCTTCGCCAGTAAATCTCCGTGAAATGTCTCCATTTATTTTCTACGGTATGAAATGGTTCAGTAGCGAAACATCGAAAATGGAAAATTTGTGTTGTGAGATAAGAAACGTTGAAACATAGCTATTATCCGAGAAACAAAAGTGTATAATTTTTTTCCGTACGCGACCGTTCTCTTTCCATTGAAAACGGCGTTTTTCTCGTCGTCTGGCAAGTTAGATATTATAGAGAGAGTTTCGCGTCTAGGTGCTAAATAAAGACGAGTTTGGTTCTTCGATAATATTGATGTTTTTCCAAAATTTGTTGCGTTTCACGATCATTATAACCTTCCCTTTCCACTGTGTCTCGATCGAGTCGTCATATCGAGTGGAAACCGAAATTAACATTTTCGGCAAACCAAATGTATCTAAATTCGCGTTCGGTCCGTCCTGTTCGCTCTCCATTGCAAATAGAGTTCTCTCGTCATCTGACTGCAGTTGATCATTTCGCGCCTGGGTGCGAAATAAAGACGAGTTTCTTCGATTATATTGACGCTATTCCAAAATCTGTTGTGTTTCACGCTCCCAATAACTGTTCCATGCCCATTGTTTCTCGATCGTCTTGTGCAACCTCATCTAATCCATGGTCCCATTCCTCCCCTTGCATCGTGGCTCGTTTTTCACGCCTCCTTCCCGTGGATGCTAAAGAAGTGGCGTAAGACTCACTCACGCGGTGCTAAATCCTTCAGCCTGAAGGGCACCATTTCGGTCTTTCGTGGCCACCCCTGAGGATGTGAAATACGTGAGCCTCTCCTGAAGGCAAATTGACCCCTTTAATCTTCATTGTCGAGCGCCTAAGAGCTACGAATTGCTCTTGATCTACCGCTTCTAGGAATCCGCGGCTATTTGGTGCTCGACAATATCAATCGGTGTTCCTGGTCTACTGGGGGGTTCGATATGGGAGGGATTTCCCTGATTTCGACACGCATTCCACGTCTCTCTTTCTCTGTGGCGACCCGATGCGAATGCCTTTTCCAAGTTGCCCAATGAGATGATCGCGGCAGATCAGTGTTCCTCGAGGTTTCAAAGAACTGATCTATGACTATTGTCGAGCACCACAACGGTAGATCATGAAGTTTATTCTCCTATGCTGCCGTGGGAATATGCCGTGTTTTGGTGCTCGACAATATAATTCATTTGGATCTCGACTAATACAGTCGTATTTATCGAGAAGCGAGCGTTCATTTCACGGTCTCTTCCCCACAAGAATCATTCTTCCGTATTAAAATCGCGTCTGCACAACATCACGTTACGAATTGACTCTTTGTTTTCTGTATTATTTCTCTTCAATAGATTAAAAACGTTAGATTCCTCATCCGTTTTTATTTCGAAACGAAACACAACCGAATTCCCCGTTGCAGACACGACTACTCCTTTTCTTTCCCTTTTTCTACTACAACATCGAGGGTCGGATATCCACCGTCGCCATTTTCTCTCCGCATTCGATTACTTCAAATCTTCGACAACCTGGAGTAGCGCATGCATAAGGTTCGTTTTGAATTCCTTAAAAAAACTAAAATAAATAAATAAATAATCTCGTGAATTCTTGTGTGATCAACGAAGAAAGGTTGATGCAGCTGTGAAAACGCTCCCGTCGTTGCGATCAAATAGAACATCCCTTCACACGCGGCAAAAAACTATTCCATTCATGAGCCCATTCCACGGCTTGGTCTGCCACATTTCACTTTTTTTGCAACTCCCAAGTGTAGCTGAACAAGCCGTACGACGATCTGTTTCCTGAAGAAAAAACCTTTGCGATGCTGTCAGGTTGCCTTCTGATCTGACATGTCTCCTGACACGAGATTATTTTGATAGCATTATCGGCGGTGCAAAACTCTCTCCATAGCATTTGATCTACCAGACGACGAGAGAAACGCCGTTTTCAAAGGAGAGAGGAGCGCGTATTTTTTAGTTTGTTTAGTTTGCGTTTAGTTCGCGGATAAGTGACGCAAAAGAATCGTTTGAAATTTGCTGATTTTTTCACTGCATAGTGAGAGGATGATTGTTCCATTAGAGATGCCCTGATATTTGTGAAGGTTTTGAAACACAAGAACTAATGGCAAATCGTAACTTGCCAATCAAGACTGTCGTTTTTAATCTTTTTTGCAAAGAAGATGAACGAGCGATAAACCTAATGGAATTCGTTTTCCGGTTTTTCCGTAGATAATTCTACTACTTTTTTCAACAGGGCGCTTCGCCGCATTCAAATCGAGCGGGTCTTCATCTGGGGGCGGCCGATCGGCCACTGCGCCTGTTCAGGTAAAGATATTGTCGACGGAAATAACGTTCCGGACAATACGCTCATCGCCCTTCTAAATTACACGCAGTATTGCAGTAGATCAATGACCTTTTGGCCCGGCGATGGGCAAATGGGTGGGGTTTCAATTTGTAAGCAGCGTAATTTACCAGAGGTCATTAAGCGTATTGTCCGGAACCTTTTTTACCGCCAATTCCTTGCGTGGGCTTCCTGAAACTTCTTTGGGGACCCCACCTTGACGTCCAGAACGATCGCAGGCAACTGACTTGTGAGATGAGATTCAGGGAGGAGGGGCGGGAGACCACGGAGGACTCCAAGGAGACCACCGCGGGCGCTGCCCACACGCCCAACGAGGACAGGGGATACCACTACGAGGTGAGGAGAGAACTTGTGGGGCGTCAATTTCAGAGGATACATGGTTTTGTGACAGTATATGATTTTAGATGTACAGCAATAACCATCAACCCACTGACTAATATAAAGGTTTTACAAATCTATTTGGGTTGTGAAACACATTTCATGAGGATTGAGAAACTGCATCAATTTGGTAATGACTATATCTCATTGTCAGCCGCCCGCTCGCCTCTCCCACCGCCCCTTCGACGGCTTCCTCGAGCAGGCCATCTTCTGCGCTATTATCGTGAGCCCTTTTTTTAATCTATTTTTAACAGTACGCGAGCGCCACTATTCCACCCTTCATGCTACTCTGTCGATCTTGCTCCTCATCAGAGAATGCCGAATGCGCTGTCTCTGACAAACAAAAGCTATTTTCTCATCCAAGTTATTGTTTTGTCCCAAACGTGCACTGAGATATTGGAGATGAAACGCTCGCCACTGAAGCGAGAGCCAAGCAATTCTAACTTCCGTTCCGCGACACTGTGTTTATCTCATATTCCCCTTCTGTATCTCCGGTACAACAAGAGCTACGAAGCTGAAATTTTGCATGCTGATTGGACCTGGATTCCAACCGAAGCCTGCAAAATGTCAACTTCGTAGCTCTTGTTGTTCCGGAGATACAAGGAGCTGACATTTTGACACCCGATCGATAAGTTAGAATTGCTTGGGCTCTTGACAATAGAGAAGCCGAAGCGTTCTAATTCCCACGTCCGGACAACCCCAATGACGGACTGCGCGCGCTTTTGATCTACCTCATCGAAGCCCGTTTCATGACCCGCGTGACCATGAAAAGGGGATCAAGGAGGTAGATCAAAAGCGCGCGCAGTCCGTCATTGGTATAATGCGGGCGTGGGAATTTGAACGCTTCGGGTTCTCTACAGATGTCTATGTTTCACCGTCCAGTAATCTTCTCTCTCTTGTCTTGATGACTAATAATAGTCAGAAATATTGACAAAAATGAAGAAACCATTACAAGGATCAGCGAACCAAACGTGACTAAATTCGCGTTCCGTCAGAATTGTTCTCGATCCATTGAAAACCGGGTTTCTCTCGTCATCTGGCATGCTAGAGACTATGATGTTTCGCGATTATGCGAGAAACTAATTGTAAGATGAGCTTGGATCGTCGATAACACAGATGTCTATGTTTCACTGTCCGGTAATCTACACTCTCCTTTCTCAATTACTAATCGGCGTCTAGCTCCACCTCTTCAAAAAAAGAAAGCAATCCAAGGATCCTCGCTAATAATCCTCGCGCTGGACACAGTCCATCTCCCCCTCACAGGTTATGGACGAAGCGAGGGACGATTCGTGGTGTGCAAATATTGTGGGGGCTCGCGCGCTCAGCTTCCTCCTCCACTCTCCCCCTCCTCCTCTTGTCTCGTCTCCTCCCTCTCCTTTGTCGACTGCGCCTCTTCACTGCCCCTACTCTCTCGCTCGTGTGCTTACAGAGAAGGATGCTACCTGCGGGGTCTCCCGTGCCTGGGTACTGGTCAAGCTGCACTCCATTGCCATCCATCTTCTAGAGACTATAGGAAGGAGAGAGACGGAGAGAAAGAGAGAGAAGTTATAGCTGCCAGCCTCTTCAGTAAGTGCCTCGAGACCGTTTACCTTGGGGTGAGGCGAGAGACTAGGAAATCGAGGATAGGGCAGAGAAGAAGAGAGTCTCTTGAGAGCCTGCGCTGATTTGAGTGGGAGTTTACTTTGCGAACCCCCTTTTCGGACGGCTTGACCCCACCCATACTCTTCCCTCCGCGGTGATATTGTCGAGAACCGCGTGCGTTCTCTTGGTCTACCGCTTATTTCATGTTTCATGACCACGTAAAATTGTCTAAAATTGAGTAATATGCAATAGCACAGTCTCATTAGCTGAAAAATTATCTATGAATATTCACGCTGAATATCTTGATGGTCCCTACTTCTTATAACTTTCGATCCTTCCCCTACTCCTTGACCACCTCTCCTCTTCCTCCATCGAGAGTAGCCATCATTTCGGCCCAACACTCTCGCAGCTTTCTCGCATGGTGGTCGGGTACTGGTCATAATAAGCCGCGGCCACTCTCTTGAGATCCAACTGCGAGGCGATAGTTTTAATTCCCTCTCTTTCTCTGGGACTCTCTCGTTCTTGTGCTCTCTCTCCTTCTCTCTTTCTCCCTCTCTTTCTCTGCCTCTCTCTCGTTCCCTCAGTCTCTCTCTTCTCTATGCAGAGAGGCAGTTCTTCACGCGCTGTGCTTATAATACCGCGGTATTGCTCTCGAGGTCGCTCCTTTTCTCCCCCCATCCTTCGTCCAGCTCGAGCTGGACACTGGCTATTTCTAGGGGAAATTATCATTGGCTGGGGTAAACGTGGAATCGAACTCCTTTTTGTCACTCCTCTTATCTCATCGGGAGTAAGTTTGAACTGCTAGAACATTGTGTGTTTCGCTCGCGACGCAAATCAGTTGTCTGCACAAAATTAGCAATCTGTGAGAGGTTGAACAAAGTTATTAGCGATTGAAAGCGTGTGCGCGCTCCAAAATGGTACGCAACGCAGGTGCAAACGGAACGCGAAAAGGAACAGCTTTGGCGCCACCACAATAGAGGGGGGAGGGGGCAGGAAATGCAGAGACAACCTTGGTCCAGAGCCCGCGAGCTCTGCTAAATAATACTACCCTTTCCCCCTCTGGTCGATGGGCTCTTTCTTTCTCTGGCGGTCTCGTGCTCTCTTGGGAGGTGTCCTCTGTGCTAACAATAAGCGCAGTAACTCTGCATTTATTTTCGAGAACCTAATAGTCTAATTACCTAAAATTCGTTCATTCTATTCTGGCTTTTCGAGGAAATCGCGCTGCATCCGTCTAGTGTACGCATGTTTGTTTCGGGAAACGCCGTAGCGTTGTGCATATTACAGAAAATTCAAACTGCATAATTACCACAAAAACTTTTTAAAATGTTTTCCAGCTATCATTCGATCTCCTGCACTTGTAATTTTAACGGTTATTTTTCGGGAGATGTGGAATTAGACGATCATGTGTTGTCGATAATTATATGCGGTCTACTATAATAGTTCCCATCCTCCGCTCATTCCCGTTCTCTCCCTTCCAGGCAGTTGTCTTTGCGTGGCGTCTGCTCGTGTTCACGTTCAAGGAGGATCGTCGTCCGCGAGCCCTCCTCCCCTCCCCCATCCCCGCCACCCCGCGACACCGGGAGGAGAACAATAATTTAGGTAATTTATCGTTCCGCTTATAACACTATTCCGCCCTGCGCAAGGATAAACAGAGAAAGAACACATTCCGCCGCGTTAAACAGCGGAAGTTTCCTTTGCAGAAGCCGAGGCTCCCTCCCCGGATTCGCCACGGAGTCCCGTCTCGGATGAAGTGAGTGCGCTTTGGCAGGGCGACGATTAGTAAACGTCACCATGCACCCGGAGGGGTCGGAATTCAAACGGGAAGGTGTCCATCCTGGGGAAAGGACGATAACATCAATCATTCCCTCCGGTCAGGTTGCAATGATCCAGAGGGGCGATTAGGAATGGCCCATTATAGGAGGCGGGAAATTGATCTCCTCTCTGGATCTCGGCCGATTAATTCTATTGTCGGGGAACCAGGAGATTCCAATTCCCACTTGATCTACTGATAGATCAAGAGCGCGCGCAGTCTGTATCTGTACCATTTCGGATTTTATTGTTCTCTCTGAAAACCTGAGACCGCGCTCTTGATCTACCACTCCTGGAGTCCGTGTATCTTTAAGAAATTATTATGGCAAGTTTCGAGCTGTTTATGTTTCATCGGAACTGTATCATGTTCAATTTGAAACTCATTTTATCATGCCCAAATCCATCAAGAAGCCTCCAAGATCAATCTACATCTGTAAAGGGTAAACCGACACTGAACGCTGATCTGTTCTTGTTTCCCTTGTCTCGCTCGTCTTCTTTTACCCTGTGCACCCCAGCTAGAATCACTGGATGCTCCTAAACGAGGATCATTCGCGCTTCCTCTCTTCCAGTATTTGTTCCTTCTCGCATAGAGTCTCTTCAGCTGTCGAGAGAGAGAACACGCTGATCGAGGAGAGGGAGAACGTTAGAGAAAAACGGGGGATCCCAGAAAAAAAGCTCCCCGGAAGGTGTGGGAGAAGCGCGCGCTGAAGCGATTTGGAACGAGAGAGGAGGGGGCGAGGGAGGGG
>JACMIG010001165.1:0-21631 GCA_014805385.1 Levipalatum texanum
CGTAGTAGACCTGGCAAAAGGGTGCAAAAACGCGAAATTCCCGACGATCTTTGATCTTCTATATCTCACCAAGAACAGTAGTCGCGCACCTAAGTAATATCATTCCGTGACCCTCTCGACGTCCCCTTTCCAACGGTATATTGCATGCCCGGATCTGTTTGGGCCGGCTCTAATGATTCCCTTGTAAGTAATCTTCTATGTGATAAAATACAAGTGAACAGCTCTTTATAGAGTGCATTAATTCGGGGAAAGTTTGGGAAGGGAAGCAGTTCTATCGGGGCCTCGTTTGGTTGATGAGTCAGCCTTTCCCCCCTGACCCAGATGGAGGAAGGAAGCTGCCATCCAATGCTATCGATCGCGAGAGAGAGTTACTATGAGAGAGACAGAGATGCAGAGGAGCACAGGCGTGTCACTTACGTAAACACACACGGCATTCGCGACGCAATATACCCATCTAGCATCACGCTGGTTCCTTTGTAAACGGGATGTAGTAAAGGCGAATCGACGGTTGTCAGAGAGTTTGATGATCGAGCATAACGGATCACATCCCGTCATCTTTAGCACTATTTACTTGCCAATTCAGTCACGATTCTGACCCGCTGCACTTGCTCCCCCCAGCCTGCGCGACGCGACCGCAACGCGATCGCTCCTGCTTTTTGAGTTGGATTCACCGTTCTAAAGCGTTTCATTGTTTGTTCGCGAACCCGGCATGTGTTCCTCGATAATTATTTCCGTTTCAGAGCGCCTCCATATACGGGGCATGCAGAATGAAGGATCAAGAACTCGAATTATCGACTGCCCAAGATATAATGTAATACTATGTGAGTCATCTTTCAATCCATTAATATGTGCACATAAATCTGAATCCTCTGCTCTTTTTCTCGAAATAGCCAAATAAATCATTCCATAGCAGTTCCGGGGAACAATCAAACTTGGCGGTTCATTTTCAGACCCCTTCGGTGACGCAAACCTAGTGGAGGAAGTCAAGGAGGTCCTCGCTGTCAACTTCACGTTCTGCGCGCTGAAGTGTCAAGACATCTTCATGACCCTGAGGCTTTGTGCTGGGAATGCCATAGACTCGGTGAGCGACTAGGCCAGAGCTTCAGTTCTGTAGTTTGAAACGAGCGTTCACGTCCCTCGCCTTCGGAAACGGGAATCTCTCACCATGCTTTGATTTATTTTTTTTAAACTGCCACATTAAATTCCATCCTGCATTCAGATCCGGCTTTCCGTCCGCTTTCTGCGACTTGAACTCGTCTCGATTCGGAGCTTCATGTGGTCCTACGACAAGATGCTGAAAGGTTTCGACGAGCAGCATGTAAGTAAAGTCGTGAGCATTAAACTATTTCTTTTCTATAGTTCATCGACGACCCCGCCGTTCTCAGTTCGGGCTGACCATGGAGGAAGAGCTCGGGAGCACTTCTGCCACCGATCAAGAGGTATCACTCTCAGTTTAAGCTATTAATTATTATGGCAGTTCCAAACCGTTCCAAATTTGTGTTCCGTACAAACTGTTCTCTCTCCATTGAAAATAGTGTTCTCTCGTCGTCTGCTCGCTGGAGAGCGTTTCGCACCTAGGCGCGAAATGAAGAGGGCTTTGGAACTGTCATAATACCCGAGCTTCCTACTTAGATTGATCGATTAATTGTTTCAGCTAAACGATCCCTACGGAGCTGCCAACGTGGCTGCAGTGAAGTGCTACGACGACTTCGCTCGTCTGATGTAGAGGGAGGGCAAGGGAAGCCATTGATGTGATTCGATTTAAAGTGTCCTATCTTACCATGGCCTTTCGCAGTTGAACCGCCCAGATTGTCTAGAACCGATACCGAGATTGCCACCATATTGATAAAAAAACGAGTCTCCACCTTGTTCGTCTGTTCTGTTACATTGTATTATGGGAGTGCATTGGGTGACTTTGCCCTTGGTTTCAATATCTGTATCCAGTCCAGAGAGGTTGTAATATTGTTAACAATCCGGCTGGAACACTAAATTAGATGCGAATTGATATGATTGTATCATTCCATTGAGCTATCGAGCAAAGCACGTCCGGGATGCCTCAACATCCGCGGCCACGTAAAGAGAAGGAGGAGGAAGCGCGGCGGACCCTTCCGCTTCAGCCGCGCCTTTGCGCATCTTCGCGGCCTCTTCAGGAGGAACCAGGTTGTAAATACTAACTTGTTCTTATAGTATGTCTATTTCAGCGCCAGCCCATTCGAGAACGACGAGGAAGAAAACGAGACCGTCAGTCTGGAGGATGCAGTCCAGGTAAGGGAGGGGTGGAATGAGTGGAAAGGGCATATGGGGAGGATGCAAAAACAGTCAATCAAATCCTTACAGAATCAACGGCAAGCCCATGAAGAGGGGCCAGAGAATACATTTGGGAGAAGAGCGGATGCGACCGTTTATAGCTCATTTGATCCTAGATATTTCGCCAGCCTGGACTGGGTTCAGACTGGGCGCATTGCTGGGTTCAATAGAGTGGACAAACCGAGGCCAGTCTCTCTCCCCCCTAATGAGGATAGTCGCTGCCATCCGATACTATCGATCGCGAGAGAGAGAACGATGAGAGAGAGACAAAGATGCAGAGGAGCAGTCGCTCACGTAAACAAATGTGGCCTTTTTGACGCGTTCTACCCAACTGCCAGCACTGAGCGCTGATTATTCCTTTATCTCATATCCTGAAAAGATTTGCTGATCAAAACGCTTTTCTATCAGATTTGGTGCGTCCATGGGATCATCAGGAGTAATGATTGCCTCGAAGAGGTATGAATTCTCTTCTTGTGCTGTTATCATACAATTTGAAATAGTGATGAACTTGTTTGTACATGAGAAGACACTGGTATACTGTTAAATGTAAAAAATAATGCAAACGCGAGCGAACGTGAGTAGATACTGGTAATGCTCAATAAATTGAGTATGGTCTCCGAGACGAGTCAGAGACGCGGTCCCTCCTCAATCTCCTCACCCAACCCAAAAACAGATACTCATATCGTCGTCGATACCAAGCGGATGGCCGAGCTGCGAATTCGAGTGCATCTGAAGAGTTCTCTGGCTCAACAAGTCTCAAAATGCATATTCCGATGCCGGGAATCGAACCCGGGCCTTATGGGTGAGAGCCATAAATCCTAACCACTAGACCACATCGGAAGACGAGAGACGAGGTTGCGAGTCTAATGGCATCTATGCGATTCCCGATTAGACCGAGATTGCGATGGATGACTGACAGCAGTATTTCTCGACTGAACAAACATTACGGGATCATTGGAACGCCGATTTGATCCAAATAGGAGTAACCACCAACCGAATGTTGAAAGGTTCGGTTTAGCGCATTTTGTTTTCAGTGGCAGTTCTTGTCTCAAATGCTATTTTCGTACCGTGACACCATTGATCGGAGTCGTCGGTGCCAGAGGGTTGTCTACGGCGTCCATGTGAACCACAGTTCGAGTGACGATCACCACGGCGGCCTCTGCTTCGTCCTCTTTCTATGGGAATTAAATCATTTTATATGTGCATAACTCATTCGGATTTACCAGGATTCCAAGATGATGGAACTCGTTGCGATCAATCTCCACATCCCCTTTCAGATGCCGTTTCGGTGGTGGATTGAGATCGACATTCGGAGCCTTAAAGATCATAGTAAACTATGCAAAAAATCCAGAGATTCAATATGAATCAATCCTCACCCCATGAGCGCCCTCCTCCGTCTCTTCTTCGTACATGTCTCTGATGGCTTCTCTGATGAGACGCGGCGGAGGGATGTACTTCTTTCTTGCGAAAAAGGACCTTGCCCTTCTCCAGAAGCGTGACCACAGGGAATGTCGCTCCTTCACTTCGAACTGCTTGGCCCTCTTCGCTTCCAGTTTCATCGCCTTCTTCGCAGCGTAAGCATCACATCGCTTGAGAAGTGTGCGCAGTTTGCACCCATTGAAGAAATCCGTTATTTTCTGTATCTGAAAGCAAGCGATTTAATTCAACAGAAAAACTGGCAAAGCGATATTTACACAATCGCCATCATAATTTCGGGCAAGAAAACAATTGTTCAAGAATGTACTATAAGATCTAACTATGCGGGGAGACAAGAATATTCACCTCTTGCTCGTGTTTTGCCCATTCAACCGGATGTTCCTTCTTGAAGCGTTCTCGCGATTCAATGTGATTTAGTTCCCTCTCAAGCTTATCCAGACATTCGCGTTCCTTCTTTATGGGCGAGCCCCTGCAAGTAAGAATATTAATATCATTCAACTTCAGAAAATAATCCCGCAATGTGTTGCGTCACTCACCCCCCAAAATCGGGAAAGTAAGCTCCCGGTGATCCATTCCCTGCATACATTCTGTGATTCCAAGCCCGCTCCAGTCGATCCTGCAATGGATTCAGATTATTTTACTTCAACCAAACTAATATGAACAAAAACGTAAACTTACAATACTTTTCCTGCGCTCTGCCACATATTCGCGGGTGAATTGCCGGTCCATTAGTATTGAGTGCAACTAAACTATATGTATATAGAGTTGCAAGGCATTGAATTAGAACGGAAATTGGGCGCTCGCGGGGAAGAAGTATCCTACACTGTCAACAGTCCTTGTTGGTACCCGATGGAGACGGCCCCTTCCCTCTGCTTCTTTTGGCCTCCTCCCTCGTCACAGTAATTTGTGTCTCTCACTGTTGTTGCGCACATCTGATCGGGCCGGGGGTCACAACAGGCTGAGTCAGACTGGAAGGGGCGACACAGGCAACGCAAGTGGCAAAGAAGGGGAGCGGCATTTCTCTAATGAAGACGAATGATCGAGTGCGGATCTCTATCCATGTTCACCCCGATTACGCAATCATGGTTGATCCTCTCCCGGTTATAGAGAAGAAGCTACCGAGTCTAAGAATCAAGTCCGATCCCAAAGCATAGGTATGACTGGAATCATAAGCAAAAGTCCTCTTCCACTTCTTGGCACATTAATATGACCAGTAAACAACAGCTTGCTTGCGTCCATTTGACTCACAAAGGGAAACCGCGGGCACTGAGTGGAGACAGCGCCCTCTGGTTGTTGCTCACTTTAGAGGTTGTGTTTATGTTGTCGGGCGAGCCTGTCTGACATTTCTAGGAGAGTCCGCAGACTGACATCCCTGAAGAGGTATCGACCTTGACCAATTGCAAAATTTCGGAATAGATTCTCAAACGATTCTCTCTATCCGGGAATTGAACCCCAGGCCTCGCATGTGATAGACGCGGATACTAACACTATAACAGCATGGATAAGATCTCGAATCTTCAGAGGAACTTGACATGCCTCTCGTCACCTATCGCCAAATCTCATTCTCTATAACCATCGGAACCACATGGCGCAGGCCGGTAGACCAAGTCACGTAATACGGCGGAAACTAAGGTTAAGTAGTGATTGGGAGGCGAGACAGGCAATCAACATGGCAGTTTCGGTTTGACTAATAAAAGGAAATCTAAACCGAGGCAATGAAATGCTTGCTGGCAAATGATGAATGTCGCTTGTTCCATATTCGAGAATCACTGGAGGAAAAGTGCAATGTTGTTTATTTAGTGACTACGTTTTTGAGTTTTTATTTCATTGAGTTTTATTGTCATGCAGACAAACATGATTACGTTGCCTATATTTTTCGCACCGTTTGTTTGTAAATTCAGTCACGATTCTGACCCGCTGCACCTGGTACGGTAATTGGCCCTCGAGAGCACGCGACGCAACCGCAACGCGATCGCTCCTGCTTTTTGAGTTGGATTCACCATTCTTAAGCTTTTCGTAGTTTTGGCCGCAACCTCCGCTTATACACCGCGATAATTATTTCCGTTTCAGAGAGCCTCCCTAAACGAGGCATTCGGAATGAGGAATCAAGAATTCTTATAATCGACTGCCCAAGAAATAAAATATAATCATGTGAGTCATTTTTCAACTTTTAAAATTTCCTCCGATAATCCGTTCTATATTAGAGGTGGGCTAATTCCTCAAGATATGGAACATGCACAACCAATGAAGTATTCGAATTGTACGGGGTTCCGGAAGCAGAGGGCTAATTCCTAGCAAAAACTAAATTTCAGAATGAACCAAGATCGCCGCATGACTTTTTCGATTGATGACTTCATCCATGGCATTTTTCACGGAAATCGCGCCGCCATCAAGTGCCGCCAGATGGTACGTGGTTTGACAATTGCGGGCGACATTTCAAAGCATTTTTATATACGTCGGCTAATGACAGTTCTCTCTTGCAGTCCGGTCGCCGCGCGTGCGACTGCACAAGGAAGCGAATCCTCATCGACCACGCCACCGACTGCACGAATGGGAAGTGTGGAGGTGAGTGGGGGGGAGGGAGGGAAGAAGTGGACTGCGAGAAGGGGAAAGGAGGAAAAGGGAGGCGGGCGAAAAAGAAGGAAGTTTGATTTCTTTCAGTCATGAACTGCTCCAACGTGAAGACAGTCCTCGCCGAACGCCGTCGTCGGATGCAGCTTCTGTGTCCCGACCTGCAGAATGCATGTACGGTATTTGTTTCTAAGTAATTTTATTGGCATTGTGCCAATTTTTTGAGGCCACTATATTACTTGGCATCATTCCAAGGACCATTTCAGGAAGATCAGGACCACGTTTGGGCCGCATTCGAGGCAACGGCACGTGAGCAGCATCTGTGATGTTGAGTTGAAATCCCGATTATTTTTTTAGCAAATAAGCCCTGATGCCTGTAGTTATTCGTTTACGTTCCCCTTATTGTACTGTATTGTCCTTCTCTCCCACAACTTGTACACTATTCGCGAATTCTAAGATCGATAAAGCTGCTTACATAGTTCATATTTCGTGAGTGGCTTCACCAACGTTTGAACCCGTCGCTTCGGCGTACCGTTTGTTACCAGAAATATAACAGTATGGGAAAACACGGACTTTTCTTCTGGTCAATTCGTCAACTCTTCTTGGCAGTAACCCAACGGCGGTGTCTTTCATAACTAACTCAGGATCGACATGACCGCGCAAGTCGACAACGAGGCCACGTGCAGCGCAGCCCTCGCCCACGTCCTCAACTGCCCGCAGAGGACCAAGATGGAGAAGAGGGGTACCGTAGCGAGGAGACAGCATTCAATCGGGTCAGAGTGTTATCAAGAGAGTCCAACCGAGTCAGAGCACCTACAATACAGTTCAATCGGGGCATAGTGCTAAAAAGCCCATTCAGAAAGCTAACGAGCGTTTATTCGGGTTAGGCAGCTAAAAGAGCGTCGAATTGTCTAAGTGCTAGCAGCTGTGCCCATCGAGTCTGAGTATTTACTAGCAATTTTTTCTCGGTCTTATATCGATAAACGGTCAAAAACATAATCGAAATCATTCCAGAACAGATCCGACGGCGGAGAAAGAGAAGCTTTTCGAGGAGGAATGAGGCAGTTCATCGCCCGCTACCTTCGCCCTCTCGTGCCACGCTCGCTCAGACGCATCTGTGGAGAAGATGGTGAATAAATTCAACGATGTTCTACCAAATCAATACTGTAGATTAAGTGGTTGGATCCTTAGCAGTGATTGTGTCCAAAATGGGATGGATGGGAACGGGGGAAATGTCATAAGAAGGAACGGGCAAGGCCGCGGAGCTCTGCGCATCCGCCTTGGGGCGGCGTGCGTGGGGGTAGTTTGCGTGGAGTGATACAACATTGTGAAACTACATAATTTGGATTCTTTATACTTCCTTTATACTAACTCTTGCAGATCAATCGACGTCTACTCTCTGGTGTCCTAGTTCTTCACCATTGCCGTTTTGCCCTTAAATCAACGGACCGACTCTTATGCGACAGCGTCTACGAAATCCTGGTAAAAGCACCTATCCAAACAATCATGTGACCTGGTTTGCAGGCCTTCACGTTAATCATCGATCGAGAGGACAGCAAGACCTACCCAAGCAGCATCGAGACGTGAGTAAAATTCCAAACTAACCAAGTCCTCCTCGAACCATTTCAGTGCTGACGAGGAATCAACGACGAAGCTCCCGTGCTTCCCCTTCCAAGAGGCCCCTCTCGTCCTCGCACGTCGTAATTATTTAATCTGATTTCCAATGATCAATTTATAGTAAATGTTCAATTTCTAATATATTATAAATTCTCGTTGTCTGTGATGAATGATCCAATGAATCGTTTCGCTATATTCAGGGAAACTTCAACAGTGAAGTCATTCCTATCTGTTGTTGACGATCGATGGGGAAACCCCCATGCATAATAAGGGCGACCCAGAGCAATTATCGGCTATCCAAATACGTGTTAACATCACGCATAGTCACAAACTCTCCTCATTGTCTCTAACCGGCCAGACGGTTAGAGAAACGTTTCTATGGAGAGAGAGAACAGTCGCATACGGAACGGAATATTGGACGGTTTTGGATCGCCGAGAAGAAATGGATTCTGATATTTTGATGCACAAATGACGGCGCATTTTCATGGTACCGTGAAAATTTAGTTTTGATCTACCGTTGTTTACTTATTCTCGATTCCCAAACCAAGATTGTCGTTGCCCCTAAAATGATACTACGATTTGATCGCCCTATCCGTAGAATTTTCAACCCTTTTAGGCAGTGCCCCCGATAAAACCACGATGGATCTGAAACAACTCGCAGCGGGTAATCGGAGCGTTGCATTCCTAAAGGAGAAGAATACGGCAATATATCAAAAGCTGCATTTTCTTTCGGTACCGTGGGATTGCACGTAGTTTTGGTGCAAGAGAATCTCTAAAAGCCGTTCCTAACCTCTCTGCTTCCATGTTTCCCTTGACACATTCAATCTAACTGTAAGGAGTTGCACTCTAATCGGGCAGTCTTGTCTTGCACCGAGGACGGGCAGAAACGTCTCCTTTACTCTACTCAAACAACGGGAGGATCCAAGGCAGCGATCGTTGAGCACCTCCAAATGGATCGGGGACGTCGTAATGTTCTTCCATCTCCCTGTTGTACACACCTCACATGGGCCCTTTCCTACTTCCAAACAGAATGTCTACCTTCTCTGTTCTCCTTCTGCTGCTGGTGGCCTTTGCATATGCAGAACCCGTGGAATTCCATCATGGCATGGACCTAAACATTGCCCAGGTGATAATTTAGACTTTCATACACAGGTAAATTACACACCGTCAGTATTCTGATGCGATTTCCATCAGCGGGAATTGCGTTTTTTGATCTGCTGCTGAAAGGGATATTATTGGAACAATTTCACGAATCGGGTATTATCAACGATTCCAAAATTAGATATTCAGATATTCCTGCCGCATGTTCAGGACGACGACAATCAGACGATGAGAGTTCGCGATTCGATGGAGTCGATGCATCGACACGGCAACGAAACATCGGCCTTCGAAGAATTCGTGAGCACGATGGAAGTATCAGTTTTATTGTGCAAAATTGCAGGCAATATGGCATATTGGAGTTGTTCTCGCGCTCGGCGTTATCGTTATATTTGTTACCTTCATGTCATACAAGGTCTGGGTTTCATAATTCAGAAGTCCGGACTTGTGATCATATATAAATATTTTTCAGACATCTTTGAATTTGGCTATTAAATAGATTACAGAGTGTAGTGAACAACTAGAGATATGACAATTAGAGTTATTTCATCGTACTTGTTTATTCATTAGCTTGCGATTTGTTCAAGTATGCTTAGATAGAAGTGCACACGAACTTTTCCAATTTATTCGATGTTTATTCAGTAGTGCCAAACTATGTATTGCTCTAACAAAAGCTGCATTTTTTCCTATTACATATCGCGTTCAGGGATTTATAAAACGTCCGCGTGTTCCAATCATTCACACCGGTATCTTGACGTGACACGCTCGTCGTACAAAAAATCTCGACTGCAGTTTATACAAACACTTTCGTCAGAACATTTCTCTCTAGATTTAAAACGAGTTTCGCTGACTGTACAGTGCCGAACAAAAGTATCCGGGCACTTTTTCAACGATGCATAATTTTTGACTGTCTCGATGAACTCAAGTCGGGTTAAAAGCATGAGGTAGTTCAACTCAAGGCCTACAAGTCTGAAATTCGCAAGGAGTTCTAATAGCCCCTGGCTGTTATTGATCGATTTTTCTAAAATTCAACTTTTCTCGATTTTTTCATTTTTACCCCCCACCCAGGAATCGAATCGGATTAAAAAACCAAAAATCCTACTTACACAGCAGCCTCATGGGAACATGCATGCACGACGCCAGGTGCGGGAAAAATTTCCTGTATTTGTATCAGGAGCTCAAAGATTGTCACTCATTTCCTGTTAAATTCGATATTAAATGGCCAATACATCGATACGCCGTAAGCAGGGTATCAAAATTATTCACTTTTGAGGGTGTTTATTTTCCGACACAAAAAAGTTCCATCTTGGTCACTATGACGAAATTCGCTTTCCTATGTAACCTCATTTTGGCGATGCCCCAAAATCGTGGACACATATGGACAAAACGTGTCTACTATGCCAAACTTGCCCACGACATCACAGGAGCAAGCCAGCCAATTTTCACGATTTTAGCTCTTTCTGCGCGGAAGATACAGCGAGTTTGTGAGGCGTCTGACGTGCCCGGATCAGCACTTCGCCAATACATGCTGTCTTAAATAATATGTTAGAATAATGCTGGTGTCATTTTATGAAAGAATAAGTGAAGTTTGCTCATTATAGGCCATTTCCAGTTAAAATCAGGCATTTTGGGGCACGTTTGTGGTCAAAGTTCAAATATGATTGCTGATCTGAACGCGTCAGACGTTTCACAAAACTCGCTGTAACTTCCGTGCAAAATGAGCTAAAATCGTGAAACTTGGCAGGCTTGCACCTGTGATGTCTTTTGGCAGTTTGGCATATAAGACACATTTTGCCCAACGTTGTTCACGATTTTGAGGCAACACCAATATGAGGTTCCGACGGAAAGCGAATTTCGTCATAGTACCCAATATGGAACTTTTTTGTGTTGGAAAATAAACAACCTCTGAAGTGAATAATTTTGATACCTAGTTTACTGCGATTCGATGTTTTGGCCATTAAATATGGAATTAAACAGAAAATGAGCGACAATCTTTGAGCTCCTGATACAAATACAGGAAATTTTTCCCGGACCTGGCATCGTGCATGCATGTTCCCATGGGGCTGATGTGTAAGTAGGATTTTTGATTTTTTTAATCCGATTCGATTCCTGGGTGGGGGGTAAAAATGAAAAAATCGAGAAAAGTTGAATTTTAGAAAAATCGATCAATAACAGCCACGGGCTATTAGAACTCCTTGCAAATGTCAGACTTGTAGGCCTTGAGTTGAACTACCTCATGCTTTTTACCCGACTTGATTTCATCGAGACAGTCAAAAGTTATGCATCACTGAAAAAGTGCCCGGATACTTTTGTTCGGCACTGTATGGCAAGGTAGAGACAATGGAGATAGTTTTGTGCTCTCTGACACTTCTGAAGGGTCTGTACGAGACGGAATAGAGGTTGCATTCCTTCCACACCGCAGGAAACTCAATTGTTTCCCTTTGGACCCTGTGTACATCGAGAATATACGAATGTTTTGCAAAGGATTCTCCTTGAGTCATCACATTTGAGAAAACAAATTTTCCCATTTCTCGCATTCCTAATGAGAAAGGGCGAACAGCGACGATGAATAACGCAAAATGCGATGCAAGGAAGAGAAGGAAACATTCCATTACGCTCCAGCCACGAAATGGAGTTGTGGCTCTTATGTTTGATGCTATTGCGGAATTGTTACGGCTACCTTCTCGACGACTCCATCGTAAGCCACTTCATTACCAGAAATGAACTTGAATGTTTAGGCTCATAACATGAAGGCTAAATTCCTCGAGGAAGTCGGAACGTCTATTCCAGAGCTTTCGTCAAGTTATGATAACTGTGCTAATATGTTTCTGTTTTCAGATGGTCTGATTACCGACTAAGTGGAAAACAGATTCCGTACCGCTACGATCTCGAACTGGATGTGGATGTTCGGGGTTGGAATGGAGCTAACACGTCATTTTTGAAGGGTGACTCCTGGATACAATCATAATTTCAACAAATCTCAGGAAACGTCTCGATATCATTCAATAATCGAATCTTTACCAAAATCGTCGAGCTTTATGCACTGGGGGTAACCATTTCCAGAGTAAGTATCTACTACTATATAGAAGGCTAGTGTGTCTGTCTGTCTGATCGTCCGTAACGACACATGGATAGAAGGGTCCTAGAGCCTCGGGACCTTGACCTACTTCACCCCCTCCCCCTAACTCAACCAAAAGAAGACGATTCCGCATATTCCTGAAGACCGTAAATTCCGGAAAATACTACTTCCCGGAACCGGATTTTACGGAATCGGCACAAAGTGGACAAAAATTATTACCAATCAATTGGGAATGAAAAAACTTTTTTAATTCGCCCACCGGCAGGGGGGGCACCGCCGAAGGCGGTGGAGACCCCCTGGCAAATATAATTCAAATAAATCAGTTTTCAGGCAACATTATACTCAGCGAATGGGCGCCGCATAGTATCCACTTCGAAATACACCACGAATAAGTGGCAAGAGATAGTTCAGTACGCATTTACAAAGAAAATGCACAGCGGTCAGAACTACACGATAAAGGTAAGCAAAAAAGCTGTCTATTCACCTTATACTTAGGCAATGAGCCTGGTGGGTTGATGACCGTTTTCTCCAAAGGTGTTCTTCAACTGAATAAGAGTTCATGTTTGCAGCTGGAGTACGCTCTAACTATTACAATGGGCAACAACGGCATCTTCGAGACATGGTACGAACTTCAATACGTGCCAATCAACAGATTGCCAAGTACGAAATGGATGGGCGGAATATATTTTCAATTGTCACTACGAGTCAGCCCACAACATTGAGAAAATGGGTTCCGAGCTTCGACGAACCTCATTTCAAGGTATCGTTGCTCCAATAAAATTTTACTCTTTTACCATTATAGTCGGTTTTCTCTATCACCGTTCAACACTCGTGTCGCCTCGGGGTCTTTTCCAATGCAAAAAACAAGCCAACATCTTTCTCGCCTCATGAACCGTTGGTTGCTTTAAAGCGTTTCTCTGACATTTTATTATCAGAAAATGCATCACGACGTTCGCTGAGTCGCCTCGGATGAGCCCTTACCTTTTGGCGCTGTCTTTGAACGATTACATTGTTCTGCACAACGAGACGAACAGTGGCTATTGATATTCTTTAAAATTTCAGAAACGACAGGCTTTTACATGTTGTTAAAAAATTAGCATGTTTCAGGTTCGAGTAATAATTCCGCCGAATTTCAAAGAAGAAATGAGCAAAGGAATGGCAAAAGCAATGAATGGAATAGAGAAAGTGCGTAGAGCTTTTCCAACGCATACTTTCATGGCCCCAAAGCACGGTGAATCTTTTCGGAATATGTGTATGTCTCGTTGAACATTACAGATACTTTGTTTGTCGAAGACTTTTTTTGGGGCGGCATGGAAAATCCTGGTAAGCTCAATTTGTTGAAACGAAAGAATTAATCGATTAATGTGGCAATTGACAATGTAAGAAATATTCTGTAAATCCTTCCGCATGAAAATGCAAAAATTGTCGCATTTTTTCATTTTGTTCGACAATTTCCTAAAAATGAGATCACCTAGGCCTGATCGTCGGCCAAGTTCGGAACTTGCTTGACCTCTCGAGCCTACATGTACACGAGACATTTCACCAGGTGTTCCAGTTGATAATAAATCGAAGAACCAGAAATACTTAGCTCTTCGGCAATCTGGTTACATGCTCATGGTGGTCAAACACCTGGATAAACGAAGGGCTCACTGAACTTTATGCATCAGAAGTTCGACTCGCAAATGACCCTGTATCTCCGGATAGCAGTTCATCGAATTTATCAAACTTCAGGGCATTGCTTGGCTATTTAATTCGATTGGTCTATCAAACGATGGAAGATATTCTGCGGGGTATTTATTCACCATATAAAAGCATATTTGAGCATTCAGGCTTTTGCATGATACGCTTATTCGAACTCCTCAGGAAGCCGCAGACAGTTTCAGGGCCCTAACATACAATAAAGTATAATCGTACAATTTTCGAAAATTCAAACATCGATCAGGGATTCAGCGTCTTGCGGATGATTCAAAGTTTTGTTGGCAAGAAGAAATGGGACAATGCAATTGAGGTTCAATCCTTTACAACTTTCTTTATGTGCAAGATATTCGACATGTTCGGTTATGACAGTTTTGGAAGAATTCATCCTGACATATCTGACATCTCGCAAGGCTTGAGGATGAATTCTGCCAACACTTGCAACTGAACTAGCACTCTGACCCAGGTCTACCTCCGTCAGCGCGCTTACTCAGTTGCCAATCATTTGAATTTTTTCCACTACCTCGAGAAGGAAAATGAAGAACAAGTCGAGTTCACAGAATTCGTCATGAGTTGGTTCGTGCAGGTTTGAAATTTATTGTTCCTGCGTTTCATAAGGGCATTTTAGTCCGGATACCCAGTTGTCTCGGTAAAAAGAACGCGTGATGGAGCTGATCTCGCAGATTCGTTTCGTTGAAGCATTTTCCGACCCCGCGTTCCGAGACAACAAGTCAGTTTAATAATATATGGCTATTAGTTTCATAAGAGCGAACATCGTCGAATTCAAGGACAAGATGGTATATTCCTCTCGAATATTCAATCAACGGAATTATGGATAAGTTCTTGCTCCGTCCTCAAGGTATCGTGTTCAGATACATTTATGTAATCTTCATTTCAGTTGACGTGTTTACTATTATGCTGGAGCCGAATGATACTCTTATTATTGATCCGAACTGTGTCGGGTGGGCTTCTTACCCTAAACTACTCTTTTCATGACTTATTTTGCAGACACTACCGAGTCATGTACGACATTGAATCTCTACGATCACTTCGATCTGTTACAAACGCTGAACTTTTGAAAGTATTGTCCGGTATTATAGAGATGCGGAGGCGACACGCGAACTACCTTCGCGGTAAGCAGCGTAGTGATCTATCTTCTGCAGCAGAAGATAGATCAATACGCTACTTACCGCGAAGGTAGTTCGCGTGTCGCCTCCGCATCACTACAATACCGGACAATAGTTTCATTTCAAGATACAACCTCTATTCTCAGAATTTAGAAAGCGCAAATTGATGCTCTTTACCTCGCACGATACGGATACATGAGCCTGAAAACTGCGCTCGGTTTCTTCAGGATTATCCGTCACCACGATCGAGTGCGAAGTTTCATGTACTTCGTTGTTCATAACAGCAGAATGGCATGTAATACTAAAAACGATCCTGAATTTGTTTTTCGAATATAAAAACTTTCATGGATGTTCCATGACAAATATGTAGTCACATCACGAAGAGACGAACTGAGAAAAACTGAGAAACTATTCCATTTAAATTTTCAGCCACGATTCACACTACAGGGACGCGCGGAAATTTTTTCTTTTCCATTTGTTAGAAATGGAATGGAAAAAATTGATTATGAAGAGCTCTTCACTGCTTATCAGTGGGTCATTTTCTCATAAAATGCTTACATTTAGCGATTTTAGGGAACTCGAAAGACCTAATCCGTCCCGAACTCCAAGGAGTGTGAATATTGCATTTGCTGGCGAGAAATACCTGATCGGAATAGAAGGACATAAGCTCGCTCATCGCCACGATAGTCCCCAATGCTACCCAAGAGGCTCTGATGAATCAGAGGCTCGAAGGCAAGAATGAACATGTATCTCCAACATAAATAGTTTTAGAGCCATGATCGCAACTCTGAGTCCTTCGGATTTCGATTGTCGTAATCCAGAATTTGTCTTGGTTGTGAAGCATATTACGACACTTCGTGAGTATTCAAAAGCCGCTTAAATAATCCAGGATATTAAGCCAATTTAACCGACGTGCCGGCAGAGTTCATCACATTCGAGTATTCGGCCATTGTGAACGAGTATGAAGAGAGAAAATGTCTCTTCAATGTTCTGAACTTGTAGTGACGTTAAATTTTCTCATGACGTCAATGACGCATTCGAGAGCGCGTTCTATCCTGCTCGCCGCTCGTTGGTAGAAACTCGTCAAAATGCAAAAAAAGTCAAAATCATTTCAACTTCTCGATTTTGTAAAAGAGCATCCAATCGTTGCGCAGAGGCTGTGGTTCCGCATCGCTCGGTTTACCTTTAGCTGGTGGAAAAAGACATGATTTCAGCGTTGTGGAGTTGTGGAAGTTGGATGATATCGACGCCAAGTTTAATGCTCCGCGGCTCAGAAGAGTAAGGAAATGCGCCACAAGGGGATAAAGATGATTCAATTGCAGGAGTTCGATGATCTAGTTGCGAATCTCAAGGATTTCGTTGAGCAATTCGAGTGATTTGTTGTCATTTCGTGGGATGTGCATTTAAAATGTCCTTAACTTTGAGAGATACACGAGTTCATTCAACAGATTCGTAATCGCCACACTGTACCATTCAAATTGGATGAGAAATAGCTGTCTGCAATGCATCTGAGAATCGTGTGACGGAGCTATTTGCGTGTTTTCCGGCTGCATTAGCGGGAATTCCAATTCCATGTCCATTGTGTGCACTTTCAGTGCTACTGACTCACCTATCCTTTCGGAACGAAAAGATCAAGCATAATCTTGACTTCAAAGCACATCTTCAGCGTAAAACGCACTATCCTTTCCAAAAGTTTGAAGTTCACTTAGTGCAAAATGGAAATACTGCGTAATGCAGAAACGTTCGTGTCCTAGGAGAACTCTTGCCATGACATCGTGCACAGCAGATACTAGAATGTTCATTGTAGCGTATTCATATTGGTGAGTATTACAATGAAATAATACTCAATGTGATTCGACAATGTTCGTAAATGAAGTCTTTTACGCGGGATTTACACGATAACGGGCATAAGGAGCAGTTCTTCTGCATCGTCGGTCGGGTGGGCACCGCACTGTGTTATGACAGACATCCTGAAATGGAGGTCACCAATTATACTATGGGAGTTCCAAATCCTTCTTCGTTTCGCACCTAGGTACGAAATGCTATAAAGCGAACAGACGACGAGAGAACACTATTTTCAATGGGGAGAGAATGCGAATTTAGAAGGGCTTGAACTGCCATAATAATGAAACAACGCGTTCTGATGATCCGATGGCCTGGGTATTGTAATGCAGAATAATTTAATCCAAAGTGGACGAATTGTTCAGGAAATCAGTCTAAAAATTGGGCTCACAATCTGTACCTGATCCGTGTTAGTTCCACTTCTGTCAAACGTCCCCGAAACTGTGTTCAAGCGTGAAGGCGCAGCAGTAGTAAACTGCGAGACATTTCCAATCGCTGCTACTGCATTCCGCTTCTTCAGCCCTACCAAGCGGAAGACGAAGTTTCTGCAGTTTCATTTTCGTTCATCCCGAAATGGCATGCAATGGCTGTGACGTCCATTATTTACCGGTAATCGCTGATGCCGAAGAGAATAACAACCGCATCGGCAAATGGAAAGATTGTAAAAACGAAGGCGACGATGCCGGGCGAAAATGGCAGATGTAGACGCAGAAATGGAGCTGTTATAACGACTGCACACGGTAGATAGATCAAAAACGCCGGGAAAAATAACTGGAAGAGTATGGAGGAGTAAAGAGGATTTGACTACCTGGAGGACGAGAATGATGAAAAGCTGCCGCTGCAGGCGAACAGTCTTGATGGAGCTGTGGGTGGTTTGACCACTGTAATGACATTAGAGTTAAGTATTCCAGGAAAGGAAACATACAAGAGCACTCGAATGATGCGTACGGAGCAGTACGCAATGATGGAAGCGCAGATCATCATGACGACATTGAAGACAAGGAGTCCCAAGGCTCCGCGGACGTTTAGTTCGTCATTGTTATTCTAAACAATGAGTGCACCATGGTGATACCCAAGAACTCAATAATTTGTAATATGGCGAAATATTCTTTTAAACGTTTCAAATTCATAATTACCCAATATCGTGTCCCAACAACGACGTCGGCTTTCCTATAGTATTGCTCGTCTTCTAGCATTTCCCGCACATATTCTTGAAGATCGTCGTCGAATCTAATTTGTGTAGCCACTTATTTTCGATTTAATAGTACCCGTAAAGAAAGTAGCACGAGAGGAACCAAATAGCAAATTCTAAGCTCGATAAGACAATAAGCAACATTGCTCGGGTGCATGTTCTGCACTTGTTAAAGACAGCAGGACTGCAATTGCTTGTTTTGATAAGATTGAAAATGAGCTTACCGGTCTGTCACGGAGTATCGATACACGAAATGATAACACAGCAGGACGAGCGCTTGAGAGTGCGAGGATGCAAAGTAGCAGATGGAAATGTGCGAAGCTAAGTAGCCGTCGTCAAAGAAGAGAAACGCATCTTTGTACGAACCAACAACCTTGAAAGAGATTTTCTTTTCAGCTATTTTTAACTTTTGAAACAACTTTAATGTACCGCCACCAGCATGCATGGCAGCAACACGAAAAGAAATGCAGGCTTCTTTTTGAATTTCAACAAAGGGAGTGCAACTTTGACAGAGACAGGTTTGGGAAACAGCTTGTCGCATCCTTCTTGCTTCAGTCTATTTTTGTAATAGCAATTCATTTGCGCGCCTAGTGTTTTCGTACCGGTTTAACAATGAGATGAGCGACGCTGAAGTGAAGGTCGCTTATAGCAAGGATGAGCAGGAAATATTTGTACTTTCCCATCTGCTTGGACGATTTGAAGATGATGACGGGAATCAGGAAAAATGTCGTCACGAATGAAAGTACTGCGCACTTGCGTGATATGCTACTCGAAAAGGACTCACCAAAATTCACATACTCCGCGAAAACCATGTCGAGCGCTTAGCAACGGAGCTGCTTATGCCGACGTTCAGTCACTAGAAAGTTATATTTCGGTCTAATGCATCTGAACAAGTTCGTCGGACGGCGAGACATTTGCATCTAAGCGAACAGTTTAACGCATCAGTAAGCGGAAAGTCTTTGTGAAGTACGTGACAAAATAGAAGATATAGAAAATGACGTGTTTGATCATAAAAGTTATGACCGGAAGTCACGGTGCGTAGTTCCGAGACTCTTTTGCTAAGTCTGTTCCGAGCCTCCTATTCAAATTGTCAGTTAAAACACATTGAGGATTGCCGAGTATGCACCTCTCTCGTCTGTTTTGAACAACGATTCCTCTTTCGCGTAAAAGTTCTCTTTGGAGAAAAGGAGTCTGAAGCTGATGTTTATGCCCAACTAACAACGGAATCCAACCGAAAAGTATAATAAATTTGCCAGTGATTCCTTATTTGCATTGACAGTGAGACATGGGAGACTGTGGCTAGGGAATGGGACGTTACTTCTCGTCGTCTGCTTGTCGAACAAACAAGAACCGTCTATGTCAGAGATATAGAGCCATTGTGGAGAAAAGAAAAAAGAAGAGAAGGGACGAGTTAATGCCAACAAGGAAGAAGAACTCGTATTAGTGGACTTCTGACCCAGAAGCCGTAATTCCCCCGTCCTGATTAGTTGATCTCGGACAGTTGAGCTTGAACATTTGATCTTAATAGAGCGATGAGCTTTCATGAGCTGTCAAGCAAACTTGTGAATTCCAACTTCCATTTTCGAATGATCATCTGGAAACCAAGAGATACTCTTTCCAATAGTGTGCTGTGAGTCACGCATTAGATTTGGAACTTGCAGGATAAGAGACTAGCTAATGTGTTCCATGAGAGGGAGATATTTACAAGCACGAAAGTAATCAATAATCCGGTTGAAAGTTCAACCTAATATAAAAAATAGCAAATAAGAACTTGTTGATTTTTCCACTCATCGGTTGGAAACGATCAACTAACGTGAGTAGTTGAGTCTTCAAATATCGTTTCATTCCCGAGATACAGAAGGGACAATGATCATAACCAAAGTGTGCGTAAGAAGAAATTATAAGAGGACTAGTTGAATGCACGACAACAACCATAATGCATCATTATTTCACCATTCTGTTCGTAGTCGATAGCTTCAAACACAAATTTATGTAGCAGGAATGTATGTAGTGGAGCTATTCATTATTCAAGTAAGATAATACTTCTTGGAAAGTAATAGAAGAGCATTTGGGTCAACAAAAAGGAGGGAAGCACAAGTTGATCAAGCCCATGGAGTATTATCGGCGATCCAAACTCAACTTCATTTTTTCCAATGAAGAGAGAACATTCGCCTAATATTACATGCATAAAAAAAATCTGAAATTTTTTTAATCGGAAATTTTTGAGAGAAATCCTTGTTGTGAGGTTTGTTCAAGCCAACGTGGCAATCGTAGAGGCATGGGAGCGATTGTTTGTTGTTCCTCCCGTCGTTCGACTGGGAACAACGGAGTCCCTCCCTTTCCTTCCCAGCAGACATGAGACTTCCTTTCGAATTTGACTGTTGAATATCATGACGATCGTGGGATGAGTCTGGAAATACCTTGGTCTATGGAATATAATAAGTAGGGTAGGCCAAAGGAGTAGATGGAATGAGTCCGTCTCCTTGCTTCCACTCCATTCTGTCTCGTTTGAAGTCACCCACGATTTGGGTAGACCTAAAACGAGACGGAGGGAATCGACTCCAAATGAAGTATTTGATCAAATACTCCGTCTGGAATTACCTCCGAGAGGAGTATTTGATCAAATACTTCGTCTGGAGTTACCTCCAGACTACGTATCCTTCAAATACTTCAGTCTGGAGTTCCAGTATTTGATGGAGTGGACTCCACTTTTTGAGACTCCGCTTTCCTCCCTCACAGAAACAGCTCGAATCGGCCAGTAATCGGCCCACTTGTTTTCCACTGTGGAGGTGCACTCCCTCCTCAATTGGAAACTATTTCTCGTAGCCGAAAACGAAATGTACTTGCCATGGCCATTCGACAATGCGAGCATAGATACTTCCAGCATAAACATATTATTAACGGTAATAATGCGATCATAGATCAGGAAATGTCCCGACTAAAAACAAGTAATATTGTGGTTCAAAACAAAACATCGAAAATCATTGAGCACATAAAGCTACATACTTGAACTATACTACTTCTTCTTCTTCTTCGCTACTGCATTCTCCTTCTTATCAGTGGCTGCCCTCTTCCTTCCCCTGCCTCCCTTCTTCTCCTCCACGTTGACCTCCCGTTGATCCTCCTCTCCAGTCTCGTCGTCCATCTCCTCCACCGGCTGAGGTTCTTCTCTCCGCTCCTCCCCTCCCTCCTCGACGGGCTCATCCCGACCATCTTCTTCTTTCTCCTCCTCCTCTTCCTCCTCTTCCTCCTCTTCTTCGTCCTCTCCTCCTTCATCGCAGCTGGTCTCTGCCTCATCCTCCTCAGTCCTCACGTGCCCATCGGGGAGTGGCTGAAGGCGAACCGGGCGCACTCTCTCGGTCTTCATGAGGCTGCAGAGGAGGGCCGATATACGACGATAATGTATAGTACCGTGGATGGGGGTGAGCATTGGCGACATAAAGAATGGTCATCTCCAGCTTCTTGGGGGAGAGTTTGTTGCGGAGAGGGTCCCGCGTGATCGCCGTGGCCTTACTAAACAGCCGCTCCGATGAGATGCTCGTGCAGGGAACGGCCAAGAATCGACGAGCGAGAGGGGCCAAGAGAGGGAAGTTGAGGTGGTGCTCCTTCCACCACGCCGTCACTGCCTCCTCTGCATCTGGCCGAGTCGATCGGAGAAGCTTCTCG
>JACMIG010001166.1:3430-22418 GCA_014805385.1 Levipalatum texanum
CCATCAGTTCCGACCGGAATTCCAGACGAATCCGTAGGAATGGGCTGTCCATCTGGTCCAATAACAGCTGAAGTGGAGTCAGTTGCGAGAGGCTCTCCGTCGGCGTCTACGACTGGGTACACTGGCTTCTGGTTTTCATCAGTAGGCAGAGGGCTTCCATCCGGGCCGATTGCAGGCATGATGTAGTTTCCGGAAGCGTCGGTCGGTAGAAGTTGACCATCCGGTCCGACCGGCAGTCCTTCGTCGTTCGTCTCCACCGGGGATCCGTCTTCCTTGATGTGCTTGCCAGAGGAGTCCGTGGGGAGGAGCAGGCCGTCCGGTCCGACGATCGGGTAAACCACATTTCCGTAGGCGTCTGTTGGCAGTTCAACTCCCTCCTCCTTCGCTGGCACGTGGACGAAGTTGCCGCTGGCATCAGTTGGGAGAGGCGATCCATCAGTTCCGACCGGAATTCCAGACGAATCCGTAGGAATGGGCTGTCCATCTGGTCCAATAACAGCTGAAGTGGAGTCAGTTGCGAGAGGCTCTCCGTCGGCGTCTACGACTGGGTACACTGGCTTCTGGTTTTCATCAGTAGGCAGAGGGCTTCCATCCGGGCCGATTGCAGGCATGATGTAGTTTCCGGAAGCGTCGGTCGGTAGAACTTGACCATCCGGTCCCACCGGCAGTCCTTCGTCGTTCGTCTCCACCGGGGATCCGTCTTCCTTGATGTGCTTGCCAGAGGAGTCCGTGGGGAGGAGCAGGCCGTCCGGTCCGACGATCGGGTAAACCACATTTCCGTAGGCGTCTGTTGGCAGTTCAACTCCCTCCTCCTTCGCTGGCAAAGACTTGTCCTGTGGTGTCCGTAGGCACTTCATCATCCTTCGTTGGTGTCTTGTCAATGAAGTCACGGTAGCGAGTAGTCGGAAGAGGCGATCCATTCATTCCGAGCGGCCTTCCAGAAGAATCCCTAGGGTAGGGCAGCCAATTTGGTCCAAAAACAGCTCCATTGGAGTCGGTTCGGCGGGGATCTCCATTTGCGTCCAGAACCGGGTACATCGGCCTTCGGTTGTCGTCAGTGGGATAAGGCTTTCCGAAATAATCTGTAGGCAGAACTTCAGCGATCGCTCCTATCGGCAGTCCTTCGTCGTTCGTCTCCACCAGGGATCCGTCATCCTTGATGTTCGTGCCAGAGGAGTCCGTGGGGAGGAGATGGCCGTCCGATGCAATGATGGCATGCATCACATAGGCGTCTGGTTGCAGCTGCCAGGACGGCTCCTGCAATTTTTTCCTATTCTTGACACCACTAAAACTAACGAATTTAGCCTAAAGCATCGTTAGCTGAACTTTAGGTCAACGTGCCTGAGTGAAATCCAACGAAGGCGCCGTAAAAATCTTCGTCTGTTTGCCTGGGCTTCTATAATCAGGAACGCGGTTGTGGAGTAGGGCGGCTTCCTTCTCGTCATCGATCAGCGGAAGCTCTGCAAAGACGGGGGATATTTTTGTCTGTCGTAAGATAATTTTTATAACTTTTTCGCAATCTGTTTTAAACTAATTAGGTCCTATTCTACATTTCCGAAACCCGCGGATTGACCCGTTTGACCCGGACCGACCCGCTCGACCCGCGGACCGACCCGATTGACCCGCGGACTGATCAGGTGTCTATACATACTCGGCACACACCCGACACACACCGGGTCAGTCCGCGGGTGACCCGGCCCAGTACCGGCCGTGGGCCGGGTCAAGCGGGTCAATCCGCGGATTTCGGAAATGCAGAGTAGTTTTCCAAACCTTGGTCCAAGACGACACTCTTCGTCTTGAAGTGCCTCAGCCGCTTTAGCGCCAGCTTTTTCTCCCAGATCTCCGCGGAGTCGATCGAGTTGCTGCAATTTACGGATAATCTCGTATAATCATACTTTATGCACCTCATAATCGTCTGCGTGGCCTTCGTAGGACTCTGTTCGAAGATAGGTTCGCGAACAACCGCATTTCTGATATGTATCCAGAACTTTGGTCGCTTAGTCGTCGATCTCACGCCATCTGAAATCGAAATTTTCGCGTTTGCTGGGGTCGCCCTGCAAACATCCATGGTGGAAAGTTTGCAAACGGACTTTGAAAGCGATGATGTTGGGTTGGTTTACACCTCTGTTTCTTTGGTCATGAATGAACCAACCTAGAGGCTGACGTTGAGACTGGGCTTCTTCTGCGATGACCGTGGGGAGTAACTGGACGACCATTCCGATATTGGCGTGCTGCAAGTGTTTCCCGTGTACCGATGCAATTGAGAGATATCTATCTTGCCTGTGTAACGGCTTGTGCCTGGGTAAAAGCAGTTATTGCAAGCGTCGAAAAGAAGAGCATGGCCGGTAGATAGCCTGAACGATTTTTCGTTTGTTCAAACTCAAAAACGCCTTACCTCTCATCCGGCCGCTTCTGTGGAAATCTTTCGACCGCATGAAGAGCACAACCTAAATGAGCGCAAGGAGAGGTTCAATGGCTCGCAAATAGTAAAACGAAAGACGAGAGTTGGTCGAGAAGTCGCTTTCAGTCCTTTATATATCTGTCGGACAAGGATAAACAACAAGCATAACAAACAACTGACCCAGCCTGCTGTGACTGAGTGTTAGAGAACGCGGTGTGATGAAGGGAATGCAGGCATTTTCGTGACTCATCCGGAATCCTCGCCAGTCACAAAAAGGGGATAAAAAGAGGAAGACGCGATCATTCAAGAAAGGATTACAACGAAAATGTCAAGATGAAGAAATCGGTTGCCCCGAGAATCGAACGTGTCATGGACACTAGTCATTTGTTGATGCTGTGGGCTCAAAACGTCATGTGTTTTTTAAAAAAAATTATTCTTTATTTATTATTTATCTTTAATTATCTTTATTGATTTAAATTATTCTATTACATCGAACAGCTTTGTTTTACATATGCTACCCGAACACTGGCCCATCATAGGGGGGGTACACCAATAGAAGAGTAATAAAACAGTGTCTTTTAGCAGCTGGGCTCCAGCTTCTCGAGAATATCTGTTGATGACAGCAAAATGCTTGCCTGTTTCAATTCTTCATACGAAGAGTAGTAAGTGATTTCGCCGTTCTCTCGGTATTCGAAGTCTCGTCCCTATCATTTGAACACCCGGGGGACGTACGCGTGCAGGAAGTGCCCAATGCGGTCGGCGACACGAGGACTTTCCATCTCCTCACCAGCCTAAACCAATCTTTTAGTGTGCAGGCTCTGATTGTTAGTACATGAACGTTTGTCTGCGTATGCCAGACCTGTTCACTCTCGAATGAATCTGTTTTATTTTCCATTGTGAAAATGTACTCCTTGGCAATCTATCGCAGACGGACTTGGCCATGACACAATCGGCAGTGTATAAGGCGACAGGGAAAATCGAAGATGAGAGATAATTGATACAGCATTATTGTGAGACCAAGTATCAACGGCCGCACATTATCTGTTCTTTGGTTGAACGGAGATCGAATCGTTGACCATCAATGTGTATAATGCCGTGCAATAACGTCCTTTGCAACTAGCCGCGAGCCATCGGTTTCAAATGATCGCAGGAGGATCGGATAAATATTTACTTCGCTGTGGTTCCTTGAAAATAACATGAGCTGATGAGTTTAAATCAATCAAAATCGCTTTATCAATAAAACAAGCGATTTGGCGGGGCCATCTCGATATTGCACATGTCTCCTTGTCGTCCAGTCAATAGAGCAACTAAAGTGATGAGCTAGTTGTTCCATTGAAGAATTCGCCGTCCTGCGTGCTGCAAGGCGAGCGGGTGGCAATTAGCACTAGCGAATTTATGCATTGACGAGTTTGCGGCTTGGTGAGAGTGCAACGAGTGCAGTTCCCGCGCGATCACAAGAATAAGTTCAATCATTATCTCTTCAGCCGCAGCTATGAGTCGTCCCTCCCGGCCCCTAAAGCTGCATGCTTGTGATGAATGCGACAAATCCTTCTCAGATCTGAGAGATCTCGTGGTGATTCTGATCACTTTCAATGTCTGAGTAATTTTCTCTTCCTACAGGTACATCGAAGAGTTCACACGGGTGAAAGACCATTTCCGTGTCGTGAGTGTGGCAAGGCCTTCACCACCGCAGGCAATCTTGTCGTGAGTTGGATGTTCCTTTAAAGAAGTAATAGGAGCAACTTCGCTGATTACTGTCGTTATGGAAATATACACCAAAGTCAGGCCACCGTGAAAGTGCACTTTGGCCAGACACTAGCAAGTTTGGCCAGGCACAAAAAGTGCGCATTTGCCACAACTGCTCTGTCATGGCACCAAAAAGTTGCGCCACTCCTTCTTTAATAGCTCCCGAAACATTAGCAATTCATCTTCTTTTCAGACGCACCTTCGCATTCACACTGGCGAAAAATCGTTCAAATGCGATGAATGCGGAAGAGGCTTCATTGATGCATGTAGACTTCAGGTTGGTGATCATTTCTACCAAAACGTATCTAACGGCTAATTTTTTTCAGAAACACCGTCACATTCATACTGGCGAGAAGCCGTTCATATGCGATGAATGCGGGAAATATTTTTCTCGGAAAAACGATGCCATGGTAGTGCCCGGTTTAATGGTTGCGCAAGAAATTGATTCAGAAACACGAGAAAACACACATTAGTGAAAACACTTCACCTTATGCAAAATGTGGAAAGGGGCGCATTTAAAGTTAGAAATTAATCTAATCAGGTTCATTATCGAGCGCACACCGGAGAGAGGCCGTACGAATGCATGGAATGCGGCAAGAAATTTTTCCAATCAGCCCAGCTCAATGTGAATTACCATGAAACTTAATCAAAGTTCAAGGATCACCCAAGAAATGATATTATCGGCGAACCAAACGTTTATAAATTAGCGTTCCGCCCAATCTGTTCTCTCTCCATTGAAAACCGATTTCTCTCATCGTCTGCCAGAGGCGAGAGATTTTTCTATCGTCGTTTGCCAAAGGCGAGGTTGGTTCGCCGATAATATTTCGTGTTTCATTTTTCCTCAACTATTTCAACGAAGTTATGGGGTTTCAACGGAAAACAAGCCCACTACAATGTAACGCACTTGGACGCGTCACTCAATTTTGATAGAATTTTACAAGTCTCAAAAAAATCCCGATTTTGCGTATTTCAGTTCTCTTATTTGTTCACTGCAATTTTTGAGAACATTGGTCTTTAAATTTTTAAAAGGTTCAAATTCAAAGACGCCAGAACGGTGGTAAAATCCTTTCAGGTTCACTATAAAATTCACACGGGTTTGAAGCCGTTCGAATGCGACAAGTGCAACAAATGTTTTTCTCAGAAGTCAAATCTCGATGTTAGAAACCGATCATTTTTATGTAGATTTAAAAGATACTCTGATATATATGCATCATAAGATGCATACGGGAAACAAGCCTTTCATTCCCTACAGCTTATACACTGCGAGTGAGTTTCCTTTTCTCGCCTATTTTTGTTTCTGTGTATGAAACGGTGTAGCCTAATGTGGAAGTACACAAGATGTACCTTCTAGCGTATTGGCCTTCTAGCGTATACATATCAAACAAGCCCACTTGTGTTCCGTTTTGGAGCGCGCACAGGCAGCGCCGTAATGTCTTCTTTACGAAGAAATGGCTACTATTTTTTGCGGATTTTACCTTACGAAAAGTACGCTCATCGCCGTACGACCTCTCTCCACAGTTCTCTCGTTTCTCTAATCGTCAAAAATTTACATGTAGAGTTCGGGGAAAAATGGAGCAATTCGTCTTTTGAACACAGCATTGGGCACTTGACAATGACCGCATTTACTGATATTTTGCTGACACAGAACTTCTAAAAGATTTGCGCACTAAAATTGCATTGATTCAGGTGCACATGATGAGTCATACTGGAGAGAAAAACCATCGATGTCCGGAATGCGACAAGGACTTCGTAACAGTGCATAAATTAAAAGTAACTCATTGCAGTTTACGAATTGCATTTCTTAGAAACATTATCGATGTCACACTGGAGAAAAGCCCGTACAAATGTGAGGACTGCGGAAAACAATTTGCGTATTTCACGAACCACAAGGTACAATACCGAATTGGCGGGATTGGAATTGTCCGTTAAACATTACAACGCTGTTACCTTCAGATGCACGTGCGCAATGTCCACAATGCGAAATGTGGTGATACACTCAAGACATGATTTAAAGATGGAGTATGAGCAAGATTCCGGTCCGTAAAACAGCTGTGGCCATTGTGGCTAAATATTCTAAAATGCTAACAGCCTGTGTCTGCATTTTAGGTTATTTTAGCCACAATGGCCACAGCTGTTTTACGGACCGGAATCTTGCTGTTACTCCTTCTTCGAATAAGTGTGCTGATGTGTAACTTGCATAAAACATTGCGTTTGTCAATGTTTGATGAGTCATATTATGGTGGCACACAAGCCGTCAATGGTCTAGTATTATGGTCTTTTCACAAAGTCCTTCCGCCCTTGTTATTACCAGCATGCTATTTTGTTAGACGATGTAAACAATTGTGATTGCGTGATCACGTACAACGCTAAGAAATTCAGTTCATTCCTAAAAATGATTCGTCTTACAAGCATTGTGAATAAGTGTCAATAAGACCGACAGATGCGGGATCGGTAAAGGACGGAGGTCGTGTTGGAAACCCGGCATCTGTTGATGCGGGCTTTGTGTACTTCTGAAATATTTCACCTCCTCGATCATTGAGAAAGACCACCATCAAAGCCACAAGCAAGATAACAATGATGGTGACTGCGAATGCCGTTCCTCCAGTGACTTTGGACGATAAGGTAATCTGAAAATAGACTCCTTCAATGCAGCAAAAGAAAGAAACTTCGTTGGCGGCCGTAGTAGACAAAGGTGTCTCTGAGGATATCAATGACATTTGATCGATCCAAAGTGTACGAAGGATCAAAAGTTTTCCGTTCCTGTCATATCCTTGGCATTTGAACTCAGCAGAGACATGTTTCTGTAAATGCGACAATTGGACGGCCATGCAATTGTCACCCACTGAAATAGACAGCTCGGAAAACTTCGTGGAGTGCTAATTTTGAAGATGTCGCCATCCGCTGGAGTGCCTTCGAGAACCCTACGATTGTAAAGAAAAATCGAATTATGACAAAATCTAACTTCCATTCGATTCGAGCTATTTTGTTTCCCAGAGCAGAGCAGATAACGACGACTGCTTTATCCGTGCTCACTGTATATGGCCCAGAAGGAGAAAAAAGGAGTCGCCGAGGAAAAGCAGGTGCTGAAACTAATGCTGTAACCAAACTATTATACAAGTATAAATACCTTTACACTTCTCTCCTCCCGGACAATTGCACATGAAATCGCTTCCGTTGAACGGGGTACAGAAAGTGCATCTCTCAATTGAGCCGCATAGTTTATATGTCCCTTACGCGAGCAAAATTAGTGCTAAATTTTCCATTTCCTTCACTCTTACCATGAGCGGTCAAATTAATGTTGGTCTTGGCGATTCCATGTACATTACGAGCAATACACTGATACTGAGCAGTTTGATAGTTCTGAATAGCTTAATTTTTTCTTCTTCTTATTTTTTCCACATACTTTTATCATGAG
The DNA here is from genome assembly GCA_014805385.1 of Levipalatum texanum. Classification (NCBI taxonomy): domain Eukaryota; kingdom Metazoa; phylum Nematoda; class Chromadorea; order Rhabditida; family Diplogasteridae; genus Levipalatum; species Levipalatum texanum. The sequence goes on from JACMIG010001166.1 coordinate 10,993, forward strand.
GGTGTTGTTGAGATTTTCTCCCTCTTCTCCAGAAGACATCGATCCGAACTAAGATAATCAGCTCTCTAAAAGCGCCGTGATTCTGAGTTGTACATACCACGGGCTCCCAGAAAATGTATGGCAAAGGGTAGCCAACAGCGGAGCAGGATATGTTCATGCTGCCTCCGCGTTTGATTGTATGGGGAGAAGGAGGGGAAAGGACGATTTGCGGAGGTCCAATGCGCACTGAAGAAGTAAACTCATTTATAGGTAACTCCCCTTTCTCACTGGTACAAACGTACATATCTTCCACACGTGCAAATAGCAAAGTTTGCGCTCCACGAATTGCATGTGCATCCAGCAGAAAAAGTGCAGAAGCCAAGTGGGATATGCGGCTGCGTGAATCCTGGAAAGATGGTAAATTATACCATGAAATGTTGCCATACTCTTTGAATGCAGCACGTGGCTGCGAACTCCGGCAGCAGTCATTGTCGCCGAAAATTGTTTTATTTGGGGATATGTGGCTGAAAGAACGCTATAAAAGACGGATACATCTAATCCTGTCCACAGGCGGATCGACCAAGCTTCAATTATTAGATAGAATGCGGCTTGTTATAGCAAGTAATAAACAAGTTTCATAAGTGTATGGAATGCTCTTCATATCGCTATTCCTATTTGTGACAACAATTAATTTCGAAATCAAGGAAAATTTACCTGTGACTTTCGCTGCAGATTGACCGATACAAACTGAAGCATAAAGAAGGCATAACAAAGCAAGTAGCATTAAATAACGAATCAAGATTGCTGGTAGTGCCGTTGAAATCTGGACCGAAAGGATGAAAGATGATGACTAACTAAACAAGCGCTGATGAAGTCCCCATTTCGTTAATCATCGTGAACAAGCCCCCACGCGTTTATTCATACCTCATCTCCTTTTCGTCACCTTCCACGGTGCTTACTTACACAGCTCATCTCCTATGTCATCTTCTCCCACCTTGGTTCTGAACTCCATATCGAGATCACCGCGAGTCAGCAGTTTCGAGCACTAGCTTACGAAACGCTTTCAACGCGCATTGGGACGCTCATTCTTCAATGGTTGCCCCCACGCGCAGTTTTGCACTTTTCTGTTCAATGGGTGAACATTTCGACTTGAATATTTCAGTGTAACCATGGAATTTATGTCATCTGTCTTCAGCACTTCTTTTTGAAACCGTTGACCAGACAGCACGCTAAATCTCAGTCTCTTGAGTCCTTTTCACATCGAATATTCAAAACAAAATTCTGCCTTATACGCGCAAGTAAAATGTGCAGTTGTTTTTGGGGCGATACATGCAAACTTCTGTTTCCTGAGGATTGAGTAACTTTATATCCCGTAGCTGTTGAGATTGAGGACGAATAGAGAATTTTCCACAGCGTATGAGCTCGATAATAACTTCACTGATCAACAATTCCATTCGTCCGTGAACCACAAGTGAGTCATTTTTCTCCACAGCCGCGACTGAGGATTCGGTTGTAAGCAACTGCTGCATTGCCAAACTACACTGCGTATGGTGAAATGTTTGGAGCAAGACTCGTTATGAGCAATTTGGATGACTAACTGCCTTTGAGATTTTTGTTTAAAGCTTCCTGAAGAACGTTGTGTTGTGCGCGCCAGCTAATCTTTTCAGTGCAGGAGATCTCTCCACTTGCGTTTTAATTTTTTTCCTAAGTTCGAACAATAAAATCATGCATTGAAGAGAGCGCATCAGATGAATTTGCTACGCACTGTCATCGCTTTGATCGCTTTCCCCTTATGCAGCGTCGTGGCCGTCGATAAATTCGAAATGATCGTCCACCAGAGATACGTGAGTTTGTATTATAGCATATTTTCATAGTGGTGTACTTTTGTATAATCTCTTGGGAGTTGGGGCCATTAGACATAGTTGACGTCTGAGTACATATCTAAACCCCTTCTTCTTCGAATTTCTCTACAGACCACTATGTGCTATTTCACTCCTTGCGGTTCTGGCACCGAATGTCCGGCAGGCTGGCATGAGTCAGGGCGATACAGGTAAGTATCCGTGGCTTCAAGGGATCCTCGCGCGTTTAGTTTCGATTGCAAGGAATTATTATACTTGCAGTCGTTCTTCGGGATACAGCCTCAAAACTTCGGGATTTATCGTTCACCATACTAATGCGGACTGAACGTATTGTCGACGGAATAAACGTTCCGGACAATACGCTTATCGTCCTACGATCTCTCTCCACTGTTCTCCCTTGTCTGGCGGTTATAGAAACGAGAGACCAGTGGAGAGCGATTGTAGAGCGATGTGCGTATTGTCCGGAATGTTTATTCCGCCGACAATAATTCGCCCTCTCTTGCAGCTCGAAAACCGAGGTGGCGACAAGCGACGCCTTCCACGAAGCGGCTCGACACTTTCGCATCGGCGTCGACAACGTCTTCTGCAATTCTCGCCTCTGCTGTCGGCCCAAGCCGCAGGCTACTGAAGAGACGCACACGGAGTCATCGGAAATCGTGGACAACTCCGCGAGGATCTACATGCAGAAGGACTTCAAGGGACCCAGCATCAATATCGACGTTAACGGAATGGAGCTTTGCGTATCGCTGGCGAGGTTTGTTGGCATTGAGCTTAGAAGCACACTCAAATATGGCCGAGGCGCTTCCATATGGGATGATACAGGTGCACGGCACGCGGCGAGCTTCCACTGCGTTCGGCGACTTATACAGCGACTGAGAATAATCGGTGTGAAAAGGAATCAAAACTTGTCAATAAAGATGAAAATGATTCCAGCTGCATGTGCTTTAACGAACGCGAGGACTGCCAGGGCGATACTCAGTGTTATCGAGGAGGAGGTATAATCATCTAATAGCTTGTTGTGATCAAACGATCAGGCAAAAATACGCCCTTTTCAAAGAGAAGATCAACAACCTCGAGGAGATTGGCCTGGGCGCCTTCCGTGGCGTCAGTTTCTTCAACAATGCCTGCAACTTCCATCGACACACGCACTACTTCAGCGGAACAAGGAAAGTCAAAATCGACTGTTAGAAATGATACTCATCATTTGTTAACATGCTCTCTTAAATAAAAGGGTTGATAAAACAAAACTTTCCAGCCCGCTCGATCGTACGATAGAATACATCAGAGAATGTTGAAAGCAGATGTGTCCCAACACGTGTGTGATGGCTGTAGAGATCTCGGAAATTGCTCTAGTTTTGCACAATGACTGAAAGGAAAATGTTAAGATTGTATAATTGTAAAATCTCGGAGCTTGTGACACTGTGAATTAGTGTGTGTTGATGTGTGAGTTGTTCTGAGCAGCATTCATTCAGCTCTTTCCCTTTCACCCAATGGGAGAGATAAATCGAGCGTGCTATGGGAGAGATAAATCGAGCGAAAATGAGTAAGCCATTACTTTCGCTGCAAAGCTACATTGTGTGAGTCATCGATTTCAACGAGGCGTTGTGAATGTTTTCTATCTCGATATCGTATTGAAGTCTCCTATTATAGTATCATTCAAGCTGTTCTAATCTAACTGTGCAACCGCATCATAGCTCCAAATTCGACTTTTATGTATGCCTGGTGTGCTTATTGTCCAATGACGTCGTGATATTGGCTTTTTTCGCGTAGTGCATCACGCCTGAAATTGATACACGAGATCGTGGGCACTCTTCTTTGAATGGCATCGGCCACCCATTCACCCTGATCCATGGCGAGTTCAGAGAGCGCGAGATACGCATTGGTGACGAGTAGACGCATTTTCGATCATGCCATCTTCCTGACATCGATATGCGACATCCACATGAAAGCATCTAATTTATGAGGTGATTGATATTAGGCGTTTGTGCACCCCTTGATATTCGAAGCGGTATTTGTTATTTGCAGACACTGAATTTACTTCGCGCAGTTTGCCGTCAATAACCATAAGCTCGAATCAACTATGGTAATAGAGCACTCGCCCACGGAATGCAAAGAATATGGGAAAGAATGTGAAATTCATAACGACCGAAATACATACTGATGTGCTATCCTCGAATGCTCGAGATGACTCGAGGATACAGCATATTCCGAAGTCGCTAATGAGGGTTAACACTCCCTAACCCCACCTAAACCCAATTACATTCTTGGGATGTACAATTGATCTGACGACTAGGGATGTCCCGCAATAGTTATTTTGTTTTCCGCCGACAACGAATACGCGCTCGTTAATCGCATCCCATCAACGACTTCTCTGATAATAAAAAAAGTTCTCCTTGCTCTCCAGCGCAAATGATTTAAAGGAGGACCGAATTTCGCCTATTACAATGAATGTACCATTACGGACGCTGTGGTGTATATATTTAACCTAGTCGAGATTGTCTCTTTTCGATCTGAAGAGTTGGTCGATGAATTACATTGGAACTCCGTATCTCTTGCCAAAACAACGAAAGAGTGGGGGTGGGAGAATAGGAACGGAGTGCCTGCCATGATAGTCGTAATGGTTCCTCACCAATTTGTTTAGTTTCCCTATCTACCTCTTCCCACCACCATCCATCGTGTTTCGCTTCTTCAATGTTACTCTACTATTACATGTTGTCAATTTCCTATTTCATTTGCATCGGGACAGCAACGAATACTACCCAAGAAGGTTTGTTTTATTTCAAACGATTATGTGCCCGCATTTCTTTCAGATCCACCATGGCAATTTTGTAATTCTTCGATAGGTTGTGTATGCGAACAATGGAACGAAAAATATGCTAACTGCACCTGTGGAGACAATCTCTGCGCCAGTGAGCATTGCTTGTGCTAACTGATTATCGATTGTCGATATCGATTCGCAATTGATCCAGTGCGCGTCGGCCTTCCCGAGGTTGTCGTCGACCCTCCCGGACTCATCAAAGTTGAACGCAATGGCGTCGTTAATATTTCCTGCTCCTCTGTCGGCTATCCACTCGCGCAGATGAAATCGTACTCGGAGGCAAGTATTTTACGCTGCCTTATTTTAGTAAGATACGAAGTGAGAAGGTACCCTTTTCCCAATTCCGTAAATTCCACCACTCACACTTTACGGAGTCCCGATTCACGGAATCAACGAAATAGTTGGTCTCAGGCCGATTCCCTGTCACCACACGAGATTGACGACATTCTCGTTCAGGACTATCCCTTCGGGTTTACGATGATGATAAAAGTGACGATTTTGGATTGTTCGAAAGGGACTCTTTTAAACCTTCTGTTCGGATATTCTACTTCCACTCCAAACAATGAATATTGCAGAAATATCAAACTGGCCGTCATTTTTGCGCAGCTCTGAATAAATACGGACGAGTCGACAAAGAAATCAATATAACCGTCTATGGTAATATTAATATGATGTTCAGATACTAAATTTATATTGTAGACCCACCGTGGAACTTCTGCAACACTTCAAACGGTTGTGAATGTTTTCCACATAACAAAAAATACGCCAACTGCACCTGTAGAGAAGCAGTGTGCTTCAGTGAGTAAAGAGAGTGTTCTCAAATCAAAATCGCACTGGTTTAGTGCGGATAGGCCGTCCAGAGATACTCCTCAACCCTCCTGGGATCATCGAAGTTGAGCGAGGAGGAAGCATAAATATATCCTGCTCCGCCATTGGATACCCAATCGCAGAAGTTCGGATGTTCAACTTGGTTTGGCAGGACTGCTGATATTCTTGAACTTTGCCTAATTTCAGCTTGGTTCGCCGTTTCATGACGAACATTTCAACTATACATGGACCAATAAGAACAACGAATCACTAATCATAAAAGTACTGCTTATTTCGTGCATTATGTCACGCCACCCAACTTTTGCATCCGCACCCTTTACTTTTGCCCTTTGCCAGAGAGTGCTCTAAGTATCAAACCGGAGAAAAAGAGTCTGACCCCCGAATTGTTCTATAATTCTATTCATACGTGTTTTCTCTTGCCTTAACTTTGCACTCGATAATCGTCTTGAAATTTGAAATCATTCAGAACTATCAAGCCGCCGTTCACACTTGCAAAGCAAGGAACGCATATGGCGTAGCAACCAAGGATGTGAAAATATCCGTCCATGGTAAAGAAGAGCCAAGTTGTATTGACCACATTGTATCTTAGGGAAGTACGAGCAGTGCCCGTCATTGAAGGATTGCACGGTGTGCTACCCATTCAACGGAACCGATTTCATGTGCAAATGCGGAGGGAAGGATTCATGTCAAAGTACGTTTTTTAAACTTCATTGTCACGTTTATCTTCACGTCATGAAAAATGAATATTTTGAAGCACCGTCGTTTCCTCTGCAAATCGTTCTATCTCCTGCGGGACCCTATGAACTTGGACCAAACGAAACCTTGAACATAACGTGTATTGCCTTAGGAAGTCCAGCCTACGTCTACTGGAGGTTTCTGATTTTCTTAACATTGTTATCACTAAAATTACGCAAGGGCTCGCAACGGATCCATGTCAAGCAATGACAAGTTCAAAGCAACAATGTCTCGTATCGACGCAATGACAACGCTATTGATCAAGGTGACCGATTTTTTTATCTGGGAAATCGAAATCTGACATTTTCAGAGCCAAAAAACTGCTAAATATTATTGTCACGCTGTAAATGATAGAGGCGAATCTACTGAAATATCAATTCACATTGTCGCGAGAACAACAGGGCCAAGTATTGATGTTTGTTGATTCAACAGACTGATTCAGAAAACATGACACTTTAGATCGTGATGCTTGTCAAATTAATCGCCGGAAGCATCGTGATTTTGGCAGTAATTCTCGGCGTCATTTTGATCATTATGGTAAGTCTGTCACATTTCCGTGATCACGTATGAAAGTGAGTGCATAAGAGTGCATATTTGTGATTCAGATGAAAAAATTGTTGCCGAAGTCTTCAAATACTCAAAGAAGTGATGGGCGGCCTATTCCACCTCTCCCGCCGACTGCCCCTATCACAACGCCAATTTCTGACGAAAACGACTACCATTAGAATTGCTAAATAATAGTCAAATTAGAAATATTAGGTTGATGCATAAGTCTTGCAACATCGACTTTGGAATTTTCTCTCTTTGCGAGATGTTCGTTTCAAGGCTCATGCACTGGGGGTTAGGAAGGGTAAAAGATGCCACGCATATCCCCTCAGTCGATAAGCTAGGGCTATGTTCCTGTGCAAATGAGAGAGCACGGACCAAACGTTAAGTAAAACGGCTCTTGAAAAACGGAAGAATACAAAATGTATTTTTCTTATTCCATGAGCATTTCTTGATGGGATGCCATATGTTTTGGTGGAATGGTGTCCGGGTGAGTGCTTAATGAGATGAACTGTTGTTTGGAACAAATGCATAATAACAGCAAGGATTACCGGAATAAATGTGGCAAAAACAGCTTTCGAAGTTCCATTGTCCACTAACATTCCCGATCAACCAACCAATACCATAATTGTGAACACTTTAGGTGTCACTTCTTGAATTATAGTTACTGGGACGATTCGACAACTTTACGATTTTATAGGAGTGCAGACAAAATACCTTTAAAATCTACCAAAAGTCCTCATATTCTCAGAATCGTTTTTCTTTGGACACGTATGATGTGCAATCCAAAACATGTTTTTGGTCACCCACAATATGTTTTGTAATTATGCGTAAAATTACAGCCCAGTGCCTCTCAGCATAAAATTAATGTAAAATAAAACACATAAAAATGTCGAAATTCCGAAGATTTCGGTCAACGTGGTCGTATTTGCTGTGGATTGTAGCTACGAATGTACCACTGCGGAAGAATGCGTGGCACTAAACGCCCTTCCTATTCCCAAGAGCTCGGCCCATGAAATCAACCGTGGCCAAAGAACGAGAATTTCAAACGTCGATGTTGCAAGACTTATGCATCAACCTAATATGTGATCTTGAAGTACATGAAAGTAAGTGAGTCAGCGCTCATCACAAGAACGATTCTTCAACATTTTTACCAGTAATGGTTCAGATAGTCATCGGGTCCTGTGTACACTTTAAGTGGCTGTGTTTTGACCACAGAAAGTTTAACTGAGTTGTTCGGATCCCGTTCATGTATTGTATTTGGAGGCTGCAACTTCGGTTTCATCGCCTAAACACTTTCAATACTGGTATTATAAAACTTCGCTGAGAGGCTCACCACTCGTATGAAAACGAATAAGATGACAGCCACGTACGCTGCAACGACGGCAATTACTGCCATTGTTTGGTTGGAAGGCAACTTGATCTGCAAGCATCCTTCTGTATTGTCGCATAACGCTTTTATATGGTTCGGGTTGTCCTATTCTCTGTTATTGCCACGAGGTGTCAGTAGCGAGTACGCGCGTATCAAATTCCACTGCGATTATCTCCCATTGTGCCGGTCTGTATTTCCATAATGCCAGTAATCAGAAAAGTTCCTCCTACTCCTTCTTTAATTTAAAACGGTCAAGACGGACTTGGAACTGCCATTATAAATGACCTACTTCAGGAGTGGATTCAGACTGCGATGTCATTGAGACAATTTTGATCGCTTCGCTTTTGGTCACTTCTCCTTGTGTGTTCTTGGCCACACAGAAGTGTTCGGCAGTTTTGTGGCCCTGGAAGTCACATCTTATGTTAGTTCAATCAATTGAATAACCTCACAGTTATTAGTAGTGATTCCGTCCCTGGTCGAAACTTAGTAGCGTTGAACTTATCGTCGACTGAGATGGTTCCATCCTTGGTCCTTAGTGATTTGAAATTATTAATAATAGCTATAAAATAACCTCCAGTGCACACTGAGCGGACTTCCCGATGCAGTACACGTCACATTGATACTTCCGGTTAGACCAAACTTGTAAGGTCCATCTGGCGAAAGAATGATTCTGAATTCTGGTACAGAAATGTTGTAAATCCAACTTTCCAGTGCTTTCTCGTTTCTCTAACCTGTCACCGCGGTTAGAGAAACGAGAGAACAGTGAAGAGAGACCAGGTGCAAACGGAACGCAAAAGGAACAGCTATGGCACCACCACAAAATACCGACCTTCTTCTTCAGCAGTTGAATCAACGATGCTCACGACACAAGCAAACAAGATGTAGTGAAGCGGCATTGCGATAAATACTAACGATTGAAGGAACGATCGAGACGGAGAAATGTTGAAAGTCGAGGCGAGTAAATTCGATGAGTGCAGCACCTTTACTGGCAGCCACTCTCACTCCCAACCTTTCTGTCCCGTGTTGTCTAGTGGTAGGTGGTCAAATGTCTCTATGTAACTCTTCATTGCCCCCGCATTCGCTCGACAACTTCCCAGTTCCTGTTCTTTTTCAAAAACGAACAACAGCTCGCGCATGTTCATTGCACGTTATCGCCGACTACAAATGCATGGATTCGAAGATAAAGATCTCTCGTTGAAATGTTTATTCCTACAAATAGTCGCTGTCTTCACATGGCCTTGTGGTGGAGGCAGTGGGTGGAAGTGGAGGAATGGGATCCGATTCCGTTCTTGTTCTGAGCTCCTTCTGGTTCGTCGGCTTCGATTTCTTGAAACAGTCAGTGCATCAAAAGTTTCATTATATTTTTTTTGTTTTTTTTACTTGCATATCCTCTCGTTCACATATTGGCGCCCTGTGCTCAAATCAATGCTTGTACCAAAACATTTCATTTTTGCGAAAACGTTTACCTTGCTTGTGGCGGTTGCAGATTCGAGTGGTAAAACTTTGCTTTCTTTACTCGAATGAGGCGACTTTGGCTCAGATTTCTTCACCTTAAAGAAGGTGTAATAGGAAAATCTGGGTCATATAAGTGACCTAGTATATATTTTTCTCCATGTTCGACTTAGTCACAAAACAATCTTCAAAAAATTTTAAACCCATCCTCAGCCTTAAAAATGCAGTCAAAGTCGGTATCGATTTTTCGAAAAAAATGGCCTGATCTACCAAATGAAAAGTGAAAATATTTGGAAAAGGTGAAATTAAGGTCCCTTCAACAGCGCTACAGCCTTTACAACAAAGTTTTTGAGATTTTTTTCGTTCTAACTGCCTTAAATTGCCCATAACCATAATAACCAAAATCAATCGATATTGGTTGCAGACCCATTCCTATTACTCCTTCTTTAACAAAGTGAGTGCTTATGAGCTCGCAGATGAAAGAAATTTCAACTTTCCCTGTATCAGATCACGGTGTAAAAACTCACAGCTTGAATGAGAATTATCAATACTGCAACGAGGACGACAACAAAGACTGCAATTCCTCCAATTGTTGTTCTGGAAAATAATTTGGCCTGTAAAATCGTTAATTTTTGTTCGCTGTTCATTTTAATCAACGAACTTCAATGCTTGATGTGGTTGGCATGATTTCAATATTCCTTACAACTCTTTCTCCACGTTTGTTCCTAGCATAGCAGAAGTGTTCCGCTGTCTTGTGGCTCTGGAATTATACTTGTTTTTCTAACAATCATGAAAAATCATAACAAAGAATAAATATATTTACTTTAATTATTAATATCGCAGGAGACTTAGTTGAATTGAATAGGTCGTCACTCGAGACGGTTCCATCGCGAACCCTTTGATTCATTTCATGTTTAGTACTAATAATTATAAAAGCGAACCTCCAATATACACTACTCAGTGGGCCTCCTAATGCAGTGCAAGTCACGTTGATGGTTCCGTTAAGACCGATATTATACGGTCCCTCTGGTGAAACGGCGAGTCTCAGAGGAAATGCTGGAACTGTAATGAAAATTATTCTACATCTAGCGTAAGAATACATACCTTGACATTTGCTCCCTCTGCATGAACACATGAAATCGGTTTCGTTAAATGGGTAACATGATGAACAGTCTTCCATCGTTTCACACTTCATGTACTTTCCTAAAATCTATAATCATTGATAGCAGCCTCGAACAACTCGTGCGAGTTGCGTTGGCATGTGTTTAGATCGTCTTGAAGCTAACCCAAGACCTTGTAATCTTACAGTAAATAGTCTGCCTATTGAAACTTGTCCGGTTATATGAAGATCTCACCTTTGACGGTCAGGTTTGCTCCTTTCACCACAGTCCCATATGCGTTCGTGGCATCGCAACTGTGCACACCAGTTTGATAGTTCTGAAAATATGACCGAAATCGTCTTGTGAGCCGAACTATTAGGTTGAGTGGTAAGTAACTGGAAGGTCGTTCTCTGGTCTATCTCTGTCTGGTTGCCCGCTGTTGGGGGCATCTCTGGTGTGTTGTGAGAGAAGACCCATGGGTACACAGCCCCACTATTGATGTCATCCTCTTCTGTTTCGTTTGCGAGTAGAGAGCGAAAATGCCGAACCACTGGAATTTCCTGTGGCTCCAAATTCGGAATTCTATATTTGTATTTTTGTAACCAAACGAGCAGGCCCCAAAAATTAAAATGTTATGACTATGGTATACCCCAGACATACCTCTCCTGTTTCTACAATCCTCGGCTGGATCGAGCAATACGACAGCTACAACAAATCGGTCGAAGGAATGCTACTTC
>JACMIG010001167.1:12117-22410 GCA_014805385.1 Levipalatum texanum
CCCGCGGGTCTCTCTCCCCTCACTCGTCGAGGACGAAGTCAGCACCCTCGACGACCTGGAAGGCCTCCTCGGGGAGGGGACGCCACGCAGCGAAGCCACGCTCCTTCGGCCTGTGGAGAGGGGGATGGAAGGTGGAGGGAGGGAAGAGAGGGGAGGGGGAGAGTGGGGGAGGCGGGGAGGGAAGTCGTACGCGTGCCAGGCGATGTCGTCCTGGTTCCTTATCCGTAAGTCGGTGTCCTCCTCTCCGAAGTGGAATTCTCCGAAGAGTGCGTATCTCTCCTCTCCCTCGGTGGTTGCCACCGCTTGGGTTCGAGCGCGCTTCCCACTGAAACAACATCCCTTTCCCTGTTCAGAGTCTTCTTCCATTAGTCTCGGACAAAGCAAGTGTAAAATGCCCTATTCTTAATAGTCACTAGTAAAGGTCGTCAGTGTCCTTCCCCCTGCACTAACCGTTCCTTGGATACAGCGGGAATGGCGATCTCTGGTAGAGGCATAATCCTTCCCTTCTCCTCGCAGATGGCACTTCTCTTCCTCTGCTTCTTCCTCCCCACCACAATGGGGGCGTTCTCTTCCATTACTCGTTCCAACTGATTCATCCTCAGTCCTGAAGGGGAGGTCGTGAAGGGGGAGGAGAGGGGGGGTGCCTGGTGGAAGGAGAGGGGCGCAGTGGGCGAACTCCCTCTCCCAATCTTCGTCTTCCGCCTCGTTCTCCTTGTCTTCACCCTCCTCTTCCTTCTTCTTCCTCTTCTTCTCTTCTCCCTTGGCCCTCCTCATCTTCTTCCATACTCTACCCTGTCTACAGTGCATCTTGACGAACTGTTCATCCCAGATGTCCTTCAATGGTCGATGGTCAACTCTCATTTGCGGTTCCCCCCAGGACCTTACAATTGGAGGGTGTCACTGACCTTCAAATTGTTGTACTTTTCCCTGATCCGTTTATCCCTCCTCTTCTGTGCTTCTTTCCACTCCTCGGGGTATCCACTCTTCTCCTCCTTCTCTTCTTTTATCGGACGATCCAGAAGGAACAACATCTGAACCGCTTCCTCTCCCACCCTCCCTTCCCTCCCACCAGTCTCCAGATCCGCGCTACTTCATGCAGTCCATGCTTCATGGCAACGTCAGCGTTGAAGGCAGCGAGGACGGGAGGAGGGGCACCTCCCACTCGGTACCTGTAGAAGAGAAGGAGGTAGAGAGGAAGGGGGGGACTGACTCCAAGGCGAGCTCCGTGAACATCCTGTCAGTGAGGTCATCAGCAGCGTGTACTGGCTGGCCACATCTGCAGAGGGAGAGTCCCCAGTGGAGGGAGGGGAGGGGGATACCTGAGGATGGAGGGAACTGGCCCTCGATAGGGATCAGTCGTCCTTCGCTCGAGGGGAGCCTGCAAGAAGCCTTCCCCTCTCTCCCTCCCTCCCTTCATCCCTCACCCTATTGGGGTCGATCTCGAGCTTCTCGACGAACGGCTTCAGATTGGTGTTGACGCTGTTGACTGAAATGTTCCCTTGTCACTTATTCTTTAAAGATCGTGTGCATAGATGAGGACCCCGGGTTGCCCTGTGTCCCCATCTCCAGACATCCTCCCCCTCCACCTTCCCCTTCACCCCCTCCCCCCTCCCTCGCCTGGCAACAGAGAATCACTAAAAGTCTTTAGTCCAAAGATTTGCACCAAACTCCTCGTTGAACGTCCATGTAACGTGGGAATGATTTTCTTTTTATACCGAATACCGGGAATTCCCCCCAATGTTCTTTCCTCTTCCTCTTCCCATTGGCTTTTCTTGCCCGCCATCTGTTATGGATGACACTTCTTTCCCTATCTAGCTGCACTGTCTGGAGAATCGGGGGAGGGATAGACTCCTCCTCCTTCCCTCAATCGCCAACTGATCCGTCGTCCGTTCATTGCTCGGGGGCCAAAATGTCCCTTCCACTTCCTCTTGGGTCCACTCGACTCTTGAAGACCATTTAGAGTAGTCTCTGTTTACACTGGAATAAGTGCTCCTCCCCCTTCCACTGTGGACTCCTTGGTCTCTCGTCCATGGACTCCTTTTTGTTACCCTTGCAGCAACGTCGTTCAGGGAAGGAAAATGATCCCAATTGTAGATGGGTACCGTCTTCCACGCATCGGATGCATTGATGTGAGGCCGGGCAGCAGATGACTCTACTACGGTGAGTGGGGGAATGAGTATCTACAGTGATACAGATCTCAATTCGAGTTAGAGTTTTCTGTGCATTCAACATAGACAGACCGTTCAATCAGGTTTATAAACCTGATTGAACAGTCTGTCTATGGAAATTTGAGTCATAAATGACTCAAATTTCCTGATATTGATTGTCAACTGGTCTCGAAGTATCCATTTTGGAGCCAGCCGATAGTGTCGTTCAGCGTGAACGGGGGAGCATTCCCCTCTGGGCGGGCTGGGCAGGGAGTGGCCGTGGCCACAGGAATCCTCCTCCTGTGGATGCTCTACGACGTCTGGAGGGACACCCAGTACTGGACGTGGCCTGTCGACAACTATGGATACGAGAGACTCATCGACGACAGGAAGGTTACCATCCTCCTCCTCTTCGCTTCCTCCTCCCCTCCACCTCCTCATTCAGCTGCAAAGCTACAACGAAGAGGCCCAGCCCATGGTCGACCCCCCTCCGTCCACCACGGAGGCAGTCAAGGTGAAGGAGACTTCGACTCGCTCGAACAGGAGAGACCAAGTAAAGCTGAGGACGGTGAGTGGAGGGCATCCATAAGAGATTGTGTTTCTTTGAGACTCCCCCGTACTCGGATGGCCTCATGTACTACCGTACTGCCTTCCTGATCACATCTCCCCACGGGGCGACGTATCTACGGGCAACCTCCGTCCAGGACTGCAATAACAAGAGGGTCGCCCGACTGAAGTTCGGAAACAGGTCCATCCCCCATTCCCTTCCCCCCTCCATCCCCCTCCAGGACGGTCACTCTTCGCAAGACTACGATACACGTCAAGTGCCCCTGGTCCTTCGCCCCTTCCTGTGGCCTTGTTGGGTACTTCGGCAGTGCCTCCCTCTCCCCCACCGCCCGTGCCACTCCCATAACCCTCCCCCAGCCACTCCCGCCCTTCGCCCACCTCCTCGATCCTTCCTCTGGTACCTCCTTCCTCCCTCCCCTTCAGCACTACTCTTCCCCTTGCCAGACGAGTGGCTGCCCCTCGAGCTGGTGGACTCTCGCTTCTCTCAGGACTTTGCCCATCGCCTTGCCGTCTGTCTGCAGCCCATGTATCTAATGGCCGATTGGCCCCTCATTCCCAACTTCTTCGAGGTATTCCCCACTACTGTAGAGAGTGAGAGGGGAAGTGTAATGACAGAACTGGATGAGCAACGGGGCGACGCTCTTCTTCATCTACATCCAGTCCATGAGTGCAGAGGTCGATGCCATCCTCCGGGTCTACGAGCACTCAAAGGGAATCGAGGTGGGGGAAGGGAAGGGAGGGGGAGGGAGAGACCTCCGTCCAGGTCATTCGTGTCCCCTGGTCTGCGTACCCCTCTTCTCTGAACAGCAATGACCCCTTCAACCCGAACAACCGAGTGTATCGGACGGAGGTCGGGACTGCGGTCAACGACTGCGTCCTCCGCTCCCGCAGCCGGGCGGAACTCGTCGTTTCCTCCGACCTCGACGAGATCATCTCCCCCGTCGACGGCAACCACTCACAGAGGACTCTCCTCGAGATCGTCGACGGACTCAGGGACCAGAGGATCGGGACGAAGAACAAGAAGATCGGGTCGTTCATGTTCCTCCACAGCTACGCCTATGCCGAGGTGGCCTCTCTCCATCTCAAAGCATCTCTCCTCTTCCAGAACAACTGGTCCGATCTGGTGCATCCCCGCCAGCTCTCCTTCGACCACTACTCCTCCATCGACATCGAGACTTTCGTGTCGGCCACGGGGAGGAGGAGCAAGGTGTGAGGGGGAGGGGGAGAGTCTCCCTCCACTCTCAGGTGGTCATGTACCCCCACCGCATCTTCCGTGCCCACGTCCACGAGGTCATCGCCTACGAGGAACCCGCCAAGTACGCCACCTACGTCGTCCCCAGTGACAAGGCACGAGTACTACACTTCCGAAGGGTGAGCAGAGAGGAGGGGAGGGGAAGGGAGAGGAGTAGGTCGAGGCCAAGGCCATGAACCACTCCATGGTCAACCAGGACATCGAGATACTCGCTGAATCCGCTGTCCAGTGGAGTGAATCGTGGAAGAGGAGACTCCGGGAGGCCGAACAGGTGCGGGGTGAGAAGGAGGGGAGGGGAGGGTACTCTGTAGCGGGAGAAGGCTGCCCCGAGGGAGGGCGTCTCCATCCTCGACAGCTCGTGGAGGAATAATGGACTGGAGGTGGGAAGGGACTCCCGTCTTACTAGCCGACAAGCCAGCATGTTAGCTTTCCTACCTGCAGGCAGGCCTCCATACCTGCCGGCAAACTTGCAATGGCAGATTTGCAGGCCTGCGGTCTTGCCTTTCAAATTTGCCGATCTGCGAGCCTGTAATTTCGATACATGCGTGCAGGTCGGCAAATTTTGGCAAGTATGCATGTCGGCAAACTTGCAACTGCATGCATGTATGTCGGCTGTTAAGACGGGAGGAGTCGACGAGGAGAGGGGAATGAAGTGTTGCAGGTAATGAGGGAGATCGAATGGTGTCGAAGGGCGGCATTCGATCGACTGGAGAGGGAGTGTGTCACTGAATGGTCGTGCAGGGCGGCACTGCAGGCAATGCAGTCCAACGAGTGGAGGGAGCCGGGAGAGAGTCCATGGGTCGTCATTTGATCGGGTTCTTGTTAATATTCAGCGGGTTATCGCTTGTTGTCTGGTTCTTCCCCTATGGGGACATGAAATAAATGGTATTTAACTCACCGGCATAAGCGAGAAGTCCATCGGGGGCGGTGTCGATGGCGATATCGTTGGCGACGTTCATGGGGTAGAGGGCGTCATCGAAGGTGTGCAGGATGAGCGCCCCGTCCTTGCCCCCCGACACGAAACGGCCCAGCGACTCCGGGTACCACACCATGGCTGGAGGGGGAGGAGAGTAGAAGTGGAAGGGGAGGGGGACAGACAGGTGATGGAGTCGCGGTGGTCGGTGAAGGAGGCATAGGGCATGAAGGGTCGACGGATGTCCCACACGTGGATGGAAGGGTCGTTGAGGACGGCGCACGAGGCGATCTGGACACTGAAGAGGGAGGGGGATGGAAGGATGGTAGGGGCCACTGACCAGGTGTCGAGGGGCCTCCAGTAGACCTTGGAGACGGGGGCGTAAGTGTTGATTGTATAGAGTGGACGCGGCCTGTCGTGGGACCAGTCCCACACCTGCAGTACCCTTCCTCCTCTCTACGAGTGGCTCTCCCGTACCTTGATTCGCTTGTCCCTTCCTCCTCCCGTGGCGATGATGTGGCGAGATCCCTGGCCGAAGGAGATGCTCGAGGAGTATCCACGGTGGGCAGGCCATGCTACGTACGGCCTGAGACTCATTTAGGATTTTTATTTTTATTTTTTTTAATATCAGGAATATTCTCACGTATACGGTGCACCTAAAGGGGTCGTGTGGTAATTAATTTTAGTCTACAGTGCCTCCGATACGGAGGACATTCACTACACCAATGCCACGAATACTCAGAAAAAGGCTGGCTGTCACCCCCATTTGAAGTCAACGTCAGTTTACGATCGCTTTTTCGCCCCCGTTGGTTGCCGCATACGGTAGAGTCAGTATACGATCGGTTTTTCGCTCCCCGTTGGTTGCGGCATACGGTAGAGTCAGTTTACGATCGGTTTTTCGCCCACGACGCGTCTAACAAATAGCTAAACATCGTAAGTTCGTTTTGTGTGCGTGATTTCCCCGTAGGCTAGAACGCCATGGACGTTGCTGAATTTTACGTTTTATTCTTCCTTTTCTAGTTTGTTAAATTTTAAATTAAGCAATATTAGATAAATAAACCTCAAGTAAATAAGGTATGAGTTATTTAGATCGGTTGTCTTTTACTTACTTGTCGTGTTTGCGCGTATCCCACAATCGAACAGTACCCGAGTCGTCGGAAGATGCGAAGAGATTCCTGAAACGTTAGAAGGATGACTGGACTGTTCCGAGGAGTTACCTCTGGTCCAAATTCGGGCAGAACTGAAGGTCTCTGATGGCATCGAAGCCTCCACAACTGAAAAATCTCTCGGTGGTTTCTCTTTACAACTCAACTTACATGAATCTGGACACGGGCTCGGGTTGTCGAAGGTCGTACATGATGATTGTGGCGTCTTTCGACCCTTGAAATAGAAAGGGCGAGTGGATAGAGTGATGAGGAGTGGCACTGACCAGACAACAAAGTGTGAGTAGACACGGGATGGAAGATGACTGTGGTCGCACTTCGGTTGTGCACCTTGTAGTGGAAGTCTGCAGCAGCCACCTTTCCCTCCAGTGAGGGGTTCTCTTCCTACCTAGCTTGGCCTTCTCCAGATCCCACAGAACCACTGCCCCATTCGTCGACGTCGTCGCTATCTGGTTCTCTGCGACAAAACAGTTCTCACATTGCATTCCTTGCACTAACCGTCCAGTTTGCTCCAAGCGACATTGGAGGGGGAGTAGAGGAGGTTGAGACGTCTGCTTCGAATGGAGCGAAGGTCGCAAATCTGCTCTATGTTGTCCTCCTCCACTTTGAAGACTCGCAGAACTGAAAGAGCGGGGTGTCCGTAGAGGAGGAGGCATTGGCTCACTTCCCCTGCTGCCGGCGGCCACGACCATTGTATGTTTCTTGTTGCTGTCGAGGGCATCGATGGGATCCCCGAGGTTGAGCATTCTCTTGTTCCTCTCGGCCAGAGAGGAGTCCTAAAGGGGAAGATGGGTGAGAGTCTCGATGGTTGAGCACATCATCCAGGTCGTCGTCGTCTTCGAGGAAGAAGCTGTCCCTCTGGTCATCCAACATGCTGCGGGGGACGGGGACGGGGGCGCTCGCCTCCCGAACGTCACTCCCAAGTAGGGTTAAGCTGAGTATTTATTGTTTTATTTCTGGGCGGTCTGCAGGTTGAAACCTATCGGGATCCATGGTGGAACGGAATTCAGTTGTTGCGCTTCAACTTCAATCGTAGTAACAGCGCCATCTGAAAGATTTGGGGCGATAAATAATATCGTGTATTGTTTTGCATTCTTAAATAATCTAACCCTGATAAATACACACAACGCATTGCTGATAGGGTAATAGCAAGAATCAGATGCCTTCAAAATCAGCGTGCAGACGGCATGTATCAGTTGTTTAAGGAAGTGATCGTTGAAAAGATAATAGCCGGTATTGCACATAAATGCTCAACGTTCAGCTGGTATGAAATTTTGTTGGCACCCCTGATTTGTCTACAAGTGCAGACGGCCCACTGCGAGATAAAGATTGCTCAAATCTACAGTATTTCGAAACTGAAATTCAAATAAAGAATTCTGTCTCGAGCGGAACAATGAATATTTTACAGTATCCGTTGAAATTGAAATTGTTCCATTTTCATAGGCCGCCCATTCAGTGTTCAGTTAGTTGTCTTTGCTGTTGCCTTTAAGTGTTCGTATTTCCCCTATTTTATTATTTTTTTAGGTAATCACTTCCCTTCTACATTAGCCATGGGTCGCATGCACAACCCCGGAAAGGGTATCTCGAGGTCGGCTCTCCCCTACCGCCGCTCCGTCCCCACCTGGCTCAAGCTCACCAGCGAAGATGTCACGGACCAGATCTGCAAGCTGGCCAAGAAGGTTTGATTAGGCGGTCAGTGAGCGGATGTGGTTCGAGTCCTGCCGCTGTCATAGGCCGCCGTTTCTTTTGAGAATAGCTCAGGCAGTACATTTCGACTGCCGGCGGGGCGTAAAAAGCGAACAATTGTCCGCTTAGCCTTGTAGCAATAATACTAGCTTTTCCCACTCATTTTCCCCTGGAAAGGTTCGCTTCAGGGACTCCGCCCGTCCCAGATCGGCCTCATCCTGAGGGACTCGCACGGAGTTGCCCAGGTCCGCCGTGTTACCGGCAACAAGATCGTCCGTATCCTCAAGTCCAAGGTATTAATTTGCAAAATTAATAGTTTGGTTAATGTTGGCGATGATGGTTTTACCATCTTTCGACTGAAGCTATGTGCTGTCACTTTTATTTTGCTGAGCCAACTTCCTCAGCGAAAATTGAGATTTTATTCTTAATTAAATCCCTATCCTCGATATTCTAGGGAATGGCTCCTGAGATCCCGGAAGACCTCTACCACCTCATCAAGAAGGCCGTCAGCATCCGCAAGCACCTTGAGCGCTCTCGCAAGGACCGCGACAGCAAGTACAGGCTGATTCTCGTCGAGTCCCGCATTCATCGTCTTGCCCGCTACTACAAGGTCATTCGTGTTTTAATTTAAAAAAATTAAAATGAGCAATGATGTTTTCACAAACCATCTTTCGGCTGAAGCAATGTGCTGATCCCCTTCGTGACTGAGCAAATATCATTCTGTCGATATAACTTTACATCTATTTCCGAAAATGAACATGCTCATTCAGACCACCCGTGCTCTCCCCGCCACCTGGAGGTACGAGTCCGCCACCGCGTCGGCCCTTGTTTCGTAAGGCGGAACAATGGCAACCCGTTCATTGTTATGTGTTGCCAGCGATAAATTTGTTACGCATTTTGCCCCCCGTGTCGGATGTATGCAGATTAATGGACACCAGACGCCCCGAGTTGAATCGGTGATCTCGTAGTTTATCAGAAGTGTACAGCATTTAGAAGATATGTTTGCTGTCCTCAGCGACGCTGATGTAGATTTATTCTCCTGTTGGTGTCTCGCCCGTTCCAGAGTCCCCTGAGGGTGGCCTCTGCAGGGCACGTGTCTGAATGGTAATGATCTCCATACCTCGGAGGAGTCTAGGAGGGCGTGGGCATCCGACATGGAGAGCCTCTCTGAGGGGTTGACTGCCCAGCACTTGATGAGGACCTGCAATGCTCCGGGAGCAATGAGGAAGGAATGACTACCTCTCGGCATATCGTAGGCATGGTCTTGGGCGGAGGCATTCGATAGCCCTCCATAACTTTCTTCTTCACCATAATCGCCTTCCACTCCTTGTACGGCGAATCGTAGGGAATCACGAACAACTCCCACATCAGCACGGCAAATGCGTACACGTCCGTGCGGAAGTTCGTCTCTCCCGTCCTCCACACCTGCAGATACCGTAACCCTCGGCCAAGTCTCAGACACCGTAACCCTCTGTCAGATGGACAAGTACCTCGGGGGCGAGCCAGCGGACGTTCTGGGGCTTGGCCAAGTTGACCTTGTAAACGGAAGAAGGACGGCACATTCCAAATTCCGCGATATTGATGATGTCGGAGGCGACGAGGCAGTTTCTTGCTGCGATGTCGCGATGGATTCAACTGAAGGGAGGGGATGGATGGGAAGGGAAGGGGAGGGGGAAGAGGGGGAGAGAAGGGGCCCTCACTTTTTGGAGTGAAGATATTCGATTCCGGCCGCTGCCTGTGCACTCCAATTGATCCTTTTCTTCACTGGAATGGCGTCTTTTCCGTGTTTCCTCAGTCTGAATGCTTGGCTGGAGAAGGGAGGGAAGGATCCTTCACTTGTCCTCCACTGATCCTCCGTTACAGTATTCCATCACCAGGATGAACGGAGGCTTGTCGACCGCGCACCCGAAGAATCTGCGGGATTACGGTAGAGAAGGATTATGTTATTCCGACTTGACGACGTTGAGATGATCGTAGATCTGCATGACTCGGGCCTCCTTCATCATCTCGACGAGCTCGTCCTGGGTGGTTCCTTGGTCGAGTCTCTTGGCAGCGCACGTCTGGCCAGAGGGGAAGAGTTTGCAGCGGAAGACTTGGCCGT
Source organism: Levipalatum texanum (assembly GCA_014805385.1). Lineage (NCBI taxonomy): Eukaryota > Metazoa > Nematoda > Chromadorea > Rhabditida > Diplogasteridae > Levipalatum > Levipalatum texanum. Next base: position 21,947 of record JACMIG010001167.1, read on the forward strand.
AGGCACCAGAACCAATCTAAAGGGCCACCATGGAGGGAAGGGAAGGGGAGGGGAGGGAGGGGATACCCTCTTCAGCCACAGAATATCCTTGTGGCGAATGCTCAACTTTCCACGGAGAATCGGCCTCTTCAGTGTCAGAGTTCCGACTGGCACCTGGAGGGAGAGAAGGAGTGGAGAGAGGACTGGGGGAAGGGGTGAGGATAGGGAAGGAGGAAGGGAAGATGGCAAGAGTGGTATCCATTTCTAGGCACCGTACCTTTCGAGGTTCCTTCTTGAACCATTCAATGCCGGTCATGATGTCTTTGAAATCTTTTCCGATGATTTTGCATCCAGTCGAAGTTTTCTTCACCGCCATTTTGTATATCGCATCCTTCTCTGTTCCTTTCTTCATTCGCACGCACAGCATTATGTTCTGAAGGGGGAGGATGAGGGGGGAAGTGGAGGGGGAGGGGAGTGAGAGAGGA
>JACMIG010001168.1:0-22380 GCA_014805385.1 Levipalatum texanum
ATTACACTTAAAAATTACGGGAGAGGACGAACCAACGCGACCCCTAACGTGGGCGCGAAGCGCCCTTCCCCGTCTACTATAATGCGCGTATACTGAGTGCGCGCGAGCCGCTAGGGGGGTTTGGGGGGGGCGAAGCCCCCCCAACTATCGGAGCGTAGCTCCGCTAGTTACTAGTGTAATCTATCTGTAGATTTATCGTAATTTTGCTGAATCAATCATTGGATCCTTCTTGTTGTAAGCTATAAGCGGACACCATTCTAGAACTATGACTCCACGAATTGATATCTCTTGTTTTTGTCAATCACCAGAAATAGTGTTGCCTCGATACACTTCTAGCTGAACTCCCCGTAGGAATTTTCTAATTTCCCTCATGCTCCAAGAGTTGTTGTTCCCCATCGATAAAGCACTCTGTTAGCGTGTGTCTCTCATTGATGGGGGAGGGTGTGAATCAGACGCGAAAGAGAAGGGACACGAACAGTTTCGGCCCCGAGTGCAAGAAAGATCACATTCATTCGCCCTTCCCCCTCGTCTACCAGTCACTCGCCTTCTATCATGTCTCCGGAGGAACTAGCGAAACTTCTCGACGAGGTGACCCGCATACCGGAGGTAATGTAATATTATTTGTATTTATCACTTTCACATTTAAATAGGATACTAGTGGAATTGTATTCCTCCGAAAAACAGTATACCATTACGAATTAGTTTCGCTGCGTAGTACCTGACGCCCAAAACTGTGATAGCTTCCCAAATGACCGATATTTCTAATTGTTTTCAGAAGCACAGGAGCTTCTTCATTAAGCTCCTCAACGCGTTCCGAACGCAGACTCTGGAGATGAAGTACATCCGCGCCTGTGTGAGGTGAGGGGGGGGGGAGAGTTTTCAAACTGACAATCAGTCACTGTCGATCTTTTTAGAATCACCCGAGAGGGGATGGACAGGGAAGTGGTCGACGATATCAAGCTGTCTGAGATGGAGAACGCGAATTGCACCCTCTACATCGTGGAGAAAGCCAAGGTGAATTTACCTTCTTTTGCAATGATAACCGATATCATTTCAGCTCCTGAAAAAGAAGGAAGAAGAAATGGAGATGTGCTTCAAGAGGTTAATTTTTCTCTGCTCTTCTTAATTTCGAACTCATTTCAGAGGACTAGCTGAGGCCGGAAAACGAATCCGTATGTTTAAGGAGATGAGTAGCGAGACTGCCAAGGTTTGGCATGACACGTGCTTGTTGTACGCTTGTATCATTTCAGGCTCTGGTGGACCACATTCTGGACATCGGCTTCTCGTTCGAGGGACTGCACCTGGAGCCGCTGAGGGGCTTCACGGTGGAACCCATCTACGTTTATCTGGAGAAGGCCAGGCCCCGTCAGCCCCGTCCGGCCGCCACTCTCCCTCCCAAGATCAGCATGGTTAACTGGAAGGCCAAGAAGACGAGCCACTCCTACTCGCAGACAGGTGAGACGCGTCCCCATTCAAACTCTTCCCTCGCGCACTCACTCACTGCTCTCTCTGCCCCTACTACCGTTCTTTGATTGACTTCATTCAAATGCCCGTCAACGCAGCGGAGAATCACGAGGTTAATATTATAGTTTGTTCTTATCAGTCAACGCCAATTCAGATGCTCAAACGGATCGAAAAAGCACTACGCAAAGTCAAGAAAGGAAAATTTGATGAAGGCCTGCGCGAACATTTAGCAAAGGATCTCGTCGGCAAAAAAGAAGTGGGATTATTTTAAACGTCAAATTAAATATATTTTAGGAAATCGATCGGGCAATTGATCTGGGCTACTGCACCGTTCTGGGGACAATGGAACAACACCGCACGCTCGAGACGATCTTCGGTTGCCTTCTCATTCCCGACGTTGAACTCGGGTCAGTCGGAAAAATCTATGCTATACCAAGTAAATTGAGTTTAAAACATGTAAAAATCTGCAGAAAACTCTTGCGCGAATTCGCCTGGGGAAAAGAGCTTTCCGTCTTCTACAGAACTCTTGCCGAGTAAGTGGCACTCAATTGCATTCACAGGAAGAGCTCTTGCAGATATTTTGGGGATCGCGTGCTCGGGGCCCATAGAAAAGGACCACTGCTAAGCACAGCTAACTCGCCAAAGAATCAGGTTTGCTTAACTGCTGTGGCAATATTAATCTCTCGCTTTCTAGATCCCAAGGCCACCGCCACGTTGTTACGTGCTCTGCGAAGAAGATTTCTGAGAGAGACCCCCTTCTCGGCATGCGTCATAGCTTTTTATCAATTCATTTTTTAATTAATTGTTTTGCGAATCTCAGCGGACTTGAGTTATTCTCTACTTCTTCCCTCGCGAAACCCTCCATAATTGGATTCCACTGCTCGCGCATCTTTGTTGATATCGTTATTCTGTAGTAACACTGTCCATCTCGATAAACATACCACGGAAGCTTTTAGCCATCGACTTTGGCGGAAAAACGGTTGTCGGGGTTGGTGACTGAATTCATCGGTGGTTTTGTTTGAGGAACTTGAATGTGGTTTTGTTTGAGGAACTTGAATCTGCGTTTTCTCCCCCTTTCCCGGCACGACTTCCCACTCACCGAGTGAAGGTTTTCCTCTTCCTTCACACCTCCAAGAAAGGCCACTTCGACACCTCCACCTCGTCCTCATCCCCCCATCTCTCTAACAAGGGGGTGGCTTCCTCGTCCACTTCCAATCCCTGTCTCTCTCTCTTCCTCCCCCGGAGGCCTTCCTCATGACACAGTCTCTGTCCGTGATCATGTAGTCACTCATCGCCCACGCCCTCCCCCCCCCCCATTGCTCCTATCCACCCGCATCATGGAAGAAGTGGGCAAGAGGCTGAGGCTTGTGGTGATAAAGTTGCCCGAATGCCCGAACCCGGCGCCTCACCTACCCAGAGTATAAAGTACGACCTCGCCCTGGTGGATGTGGCTGACGTCCAGGTCACAGGCATGATGGTCTTTCGGGTGGGTAAACTGGGCATCCCGGAGAGCCGCCAGCTCATGTTCCTCTCCGGCTCCGACACTCTCCGTTCCCTCCCACGCCTGCAGCAGCAACGTCCTCCAAACAGTTGCTGTGGAGAATAGTGCAATGGCTGACATCAAGAAGAACATCTTCCGCTTCCCAGCCACCACTGTCAATGCCGTATCCGGCGGGCACCTTCGCGACAATATTATAGAATGCCATTAGGAGAACTGCGTATATTTAACATCTATAGTGCACTCCCCGGGCAGCACATTCAAGGCGACTAATAACGTATTTGTATTAATCCATTTCCCTCCACCCTTACATCCTCCACTGGTCGCATTCGCGCCCCCCCACTCACTATTTGAAGCTACATACACCGAGACTGCAATAGCGTGCCCCAGCGATCGCCCTAATGATGAATACCGTAGTATACACCCCGGAGAAAATAATCTCGCGCTATTACTTTCCGCTTGACAGTTGGTGGTATTTTCTAATTTGTCTTTTTATTCCAAGCCTATTTCTAAGCGGAGAAAGCTGCAATCAGCCGAATCCAACACTCCGTGTGTCAGTGAACAGGTGCACTTGTCCGCTGGCAGTGTATTAGGGTCCCCTCGCACACATTCGATATCGACCCGCGTCCCTCTCAGAGTGCTTGGCAGTCTCCGTTCTCTTCGCTGCTCTTCATTCGAATGGCGAACGTCCGGCCAGCCGATAAAGAGGTAACGAGATAAGAGAATTTATCAAATCGCTGACTTTTTAAAGATACTCGCAAGGATTGATGAATGTCTCACCGACCTTGCCAACTGCGAATTTGGCGAGCGTCTGACAAGAAATCTTCGACTCGATTTCGCCGAAAAGAGGACGGTAGACTAACTTGAAGGCCAGTTATATTATATTATTAGGCTGACGACAGAGTTTACGACTTGGGATACGCATCTGTCTGTGCAAACATTATGACTGCCTGGCTTCAATCAACCAGCGAGGAGATTGTGAACGCTTTCCGAGAAGGACGTGAACTACAGCCCAATGAATTATTCGGGTGAGTTGCACCCCAACACACTGCCCATATACAAATATCATCAGAAACGTGTGTGAGTTCGTCATTAAAATACCTGGTGAACAAAATAATGCATTCTCCTCGGCGGTTTTCACGTAAGTAGCACTACCAATTGCTTATAATTCTTGTCGATTTCAGTGCCATGAGCCAGCGAATGAACGAGTTCGACAAGAAAATGCTGAAGAAGGTCGGAGTATTCGGCCAAAGTACAGGGACAGCTGAGGTTACAATATTGACGGTCGAGTTAAGTATATTCTCAGCCATTTCAGAAGAGAAGGCCGTCTTGCTACTACACGCTCATCGCGGATGATTTCTGAGAGCGCGCCACATTAACCTCTCCTAATACCTCTGCTATTGAGCAAATGTTGATTCTATTTTTCGCTAATCTATTATGGCGTATTCTCTCGATCCGTAATTATTTGTTTTATAACATCTCTTCGATTCATTCCACCATTTCATTGATTTTAGACGACAACCTTCAAAGAAATAAAAGGGTTCTGTATTCTTTCCCTGGCCGTCAATTCACACTTCCATAGGGTATTTCCGCTTTCAAACCCCAGGTGATGATCATAATCCAATTACAATTTTTTATACAAAGCAACCATCTGCCGATGAGCCGACGATCATCAAAGAAATCACGGAAGATCCGACACGGAGAGAATCCGAGGGCATCGAAACTATTGGCTTCCGCAACTACATTTTAAATAACGTTTTTACACATGGCAATCTTTCAAAATACCACAATTGCAATAGAATTCGGTGTGGACGTACTAGAAAATATCGAGTAATATTGTGAGTGGCTATATGTTCACAGGGTTTGCATCAGGGAGAGTAAAAGGTGGGCAGGGTGGCGGCGAATTAATGGGGCCTGGATGAATCTAAAGAGTTTCAGTGCTTACGAGGCCGGCCAAATCGAGAATAGGGGGTGAAAGAGCGGCGGTCAGCGGAGGCACGCGTATCCGCACTTTTCTTGTAGTAATCAACGAGTTCGCGGATTGGCCGCGCCTCGCGCGCCGCCGTTTTTGAATAAAGACCGCCGTAGAAGAGGTTACCAAGGTGCCACCTTAAATATATCCTTGTCTCAATATTTTTATTTTAATATCTAATTTATTTAAGATATTTAAGTGTCTTAAATATGGAAGATGGCTATTACCTTTCAATAGGCCGCTGCTCGGTGCGCCGCGCCTCCACTGTATAGGCGAGAGAGGGTCGAGTAACTTGGAGAACGCTTAGGGGTGTAGACGCCGTTGCTGGCGAAGCTCGCCCCGGAGGAGTATACACCCTGAACAACGCCCTTCGTTACGTTACGACATAACCAACACCAAGTGAGTACCGTATTCCGGCCCGAGGGAAACATTGAGTGTGTCAGATGCAGTCGATGGAGTGAGTGGAATTAGTGGAAAGGTGTTGCTGACGTTATCTGGTTTATCCGCGATGCTCGAACGAATAAGGACTGGGGGGATAATGTGGGCAATTGACGACGATCTACCACAGGCAGAAGGGCGCATGAAGCCTAGCGTGCTAGAGCGCTCCCTCGAAAGGTTCCCCACAATTCAGCCCCAAGCTTCGATGCATCGAATTATATACAATAATTTCTGGCAAGCGACTACTGTTCACAAAAATCGTCTAGACAATGCTCATTGCTACCGTAATCGCGCAGCATAACAAGCCGTTTGCAGCGGCGGGAGCGCTTGCAAATGTTCTACATTGCACCATGAAAGCACACGAAAATGTGTGCGGGATAATTCACGCGTGTAATACTGCACCTTAGAAGCGGAGCGTTCGGGGTCAAAAGAAATACATTTGTATTTTAGGAATCGATTATAACGTGGGCAGGAAAGGGGCGTTTTAGATGGGCGTGCGAAAATTGCATAGTACAAGGCTGCATTCCGTTACCGTGGTTAACATTGAGAAATGGAGGGGATGGTGATGGGAAGAAAGGGTGGGGGTGTCAACATTGGAAAGCCGATAGAAGAAGGGGGTGTGCAAGGGGGTAGATGGCAGAGTTGGCCACTCAGTAGTACGGGTAGAAGTGGCCGAAGACGGAGGTGCGGGGGGCGTGGGAGGCGCGGACGGAGGAGTAGGAGGAAGAGCGGAGGAGCTGCATCTGCCTCATGGCCTGGTCCAGCTTGGACGACAGCGCCGAGTACTCGTGTCGCATCTGAAGCGGGTGGCCATGGGGCTGCCCCGTTGCCCGGACCAACCTTATCCTTGACTATCTTCTCTCGGGACAGACTCCTCTCGAGGTGGTTGATGCGATCCTGAAGGGAAATGGCGCGTGCTATGAAGAAGCATGCCAGAGGGACGACGGACGGAACGAAGAAACGAGGACTAGAGCTAAGAAGTCGGGTGCAATGACGTCACTGGACTAGGACGGGGGACAGTGGAGGGTAGCAATTCTAGAATACCTCGTAGCTGGACTTGACGACATCTCCGATGCCGTGTTGCTTCCTTGCGCTCTCGCCATACAGCGGGTTCTAAACAACCATTCCTTTGTTAAGAGAACTTTCCCAGTCTCGAACACAGTTGAGAGAGTGCGACTAGCGAACTGAGGGACATGCGACGATGCTTATAAAGGCTACTCTAGCAAGCGACGACAGTCAGAGAAGAGAAAAATGAGGGGAGGGGGTACCGCATATCCGCCGTAGTTGCTCTCGTAGTTGTGAGAAGGACGCGAGTGCGAGCGGTAGCGCTCATAGGTTGCGGGAACCTGCAAGTCGCAATATATGTCAGTAATTTAATGTCATATCTCAAAGTCTCAACCCAGTTCTCTACTAATCTAGTCAAACCTGCACCACAAAAACGTTCATGCCGCCGGATCGATAGAGCTGCGAGCGTGAGTATTTTCCGATAACTGTTTCATCAGTGACCCTATCCCCAGAGACTCCTCCCGCCCCCGATATCCTCCCTCTTCTCCGAGAACACTCAGCGCCCGCAACAGTTTTTGCAGTGGTGTGCACTTCTCACAAACAGAGGAAGGCCCTCTCCGGAGAGAAGAGATGCATACTGTTTGCCAATATCCCCCCTCGTTCATAGAGGCAATTGGAGGAAAAGACAATGGGGCGCACTTCGTATTCGTAGTTCCTGTTCATGTCCTGGACGTAGGAGTCGACACGCGACAGGCGCCCGTTGCCGAGATAGAAGTCGACGTTGCTGCGGGAGCTGCAAAGGATCGGGGGAATTGTTAAGCTCATACGAACGATGGGAGGGGAACTGGGAGCAGACACTAGGGGAAGATATTGATAAATGATGAGATGGTAAGGAACCGAGATACGACACAAACTGCAGTTGATATTGGGATTCTGTCAAGCTTTCCGAAACTTACTCTAGTCGGTGAGAGTTGAAGGATAAGAGGATACAAAGATCTAATTGTAAGCAGAGAGAACAGACAAAAGAGCCTACCTAGAGCGCGACAGGTTGTGCGCGGAGTCGTAGAGCGAGGTGCGGCTGCTCTGGCGAGACAGTTCGTGGTTCTTCGACTGCGAGTAGTCGATGAACGAGGTGAACGAGCCCGCGCGAGAAGGCGGGCGAGACGCCTGAACATCAACATCATCACCGAATACAACTTTATTCTATCTCGAACACAAGAAAACCCGAAAGGGCAAGGACTCGATAGTTCTACAAGCTTGTTGTCCTGGATGAACAAAAGTGCGACTACTCTTCTTCTGGCCGAAATCACTCTTGAACTTACCTCTCGAGAGTATTCTCGAGGGCAGGCCTCAAATCATTTTATGATAGCAAGGAAACACGCAAAAGGCACTACGTGATCAATAGATCACTCTAGGAGCGGAACTGCAGATTTTTACCGAGTACGATTCACGCAGGATGTGCGAGGTGTACAGGCCGGACTGAGATCAGGTAGTTAGTAGATCAATTATCGATTTATGAAAAATCAATACCGTGTAGGAAGGCGGGGTGGAGTACTCGCGGCTGCGCAGAGGAGCCGGCAGCTGCTGCGTGTAGCTGAAGCGAGAGCGTCGCATCCTTATTTCTGGATGCTTCTCGGATAGATTTAGAAGCTAGTCACTAGGAATCGAACTATGACGAAGCTCTCAGCTGAGCAAGGGGGTTCCGCTTTTTTTGTTTTCCCGGGAAGTGTCCGCCAACGCGAAGGGGCCAAAGAAACTGTTTGGGATGGAAGGGGATTCCCTGAGCTCGCCCACGTATCACCCTCCAGAGAAGAGATACACTGCCAAGTGTTTACACCCCGAGCGCGAAAGATCCCCCCTCGTAGTAATGTTATCCTTCGCCCAGAGTAATTTTCGTGATAAATATCCCTCACCCATAGTAACCTCGGTGATAATCATACTTTGCCTATGGTAATCCTCGCCCAGAGTAGTCTCAGTGATAATGGTGCGTCGCCCAGAGTAATCCTCATGATAATTTCATTCCACCCAGAGTAATCTTGGTGATAATTATGTACCGGTAGTAGTTGCTGGCCGAACGCTGGCTGCGCATGGCGTTCCTCCTGGAAGAAATAATTCAGAGCCGAAGGTGCGCGTTTTATACCTTTCGCGGGCGCGGCTGCGCGACCTCTCCACGATGCGCGTCGTGGCGTAGAGGGCGTTCGAGAACGGGCCTGGATATTTGTCTTTAGTATTATTCAACCCGATCGCAAACTGAACTGTGCAAATGAATGATCTACTAACCCGAAGACACGATGTCGTCGAAGAAGCTGGTGTAGAGGTTGGTGGGCTTGTTGTAGGACGTCGTGGAGTCCGAGTACTTGTGGGTGGCGACGAAGGGCGTCAGGGGAGTGTAGCTCTCCTTCTCGGCCGGGGCCCACGACGAGTAGGAACGATCGGTCGGCATACGGGGAGGAGGCACCTGGATGAGAAGAAATGAAACGATACGGGGTTGAAGATTGTTTGGCGACTGGAGAGTCATCTCAAATCGCAGGGATCATCGCAAACTATGTGAAGTGGGCCATTGTCGCAGTTCGCGAATAATATTCTTCCGTCAATTCTAGCTGTTTTGAGGGAAGAGTGAAGACGCTCATGATACCGTCATAACAGCATGAAGTAGACAGATCGAAGTTCATTAGGATGACATCATCGATCAATGGAGCAGATCTCACCGTGCGGTAGCTGTCCTCATCGTAGCAGACGTGGTCACGCGCGGGCGGCTCGCGGCGAGTCGGCGACGGCGACTGCTGCCTGGCAGCACGGCGAGGAGGAGGAGAGGCAGACGCCTCACGGGCACGACGAGGGGCAGCCTGAGCAAGGACTCTATCTCTTTACATTACATCATCGCAAGGCTCAAGGTATTCTCGAGATGTCGTTTACCTCGACCTCCTCGACCTCGGTCTTCTCCACCACGGGCTCGTCGACGGCCTCGGGCTCCTCAGCGACGGGCTGAATGTCGAAATGCTTTTCGTTATTGGACATTGTCTTTACCTCATCAGCGACCGGCTCCTCCACGGGGGCTTCTTCGGCGACGGGCTGAAGCCACATACCATGAAAATGAAGCAGGGTAACTGCACCTCCTCAGCGACGGGCTCCTCGGCCACGGGCTCCTCGGGAGCTTCCTCCTCGACGACAGCCTTCTTCTTCTTGCCCTTTGTGCCCTTGGGCGTCTTGGGAGTCTTGGCCGGGCTGACGGGAGCCTGAAGGGAATTGGAGTTGCACAAGACGAAGATGATCGGTTTACCTCCTCCTCGAAGGTGATGCTCTTGGCGGTGCGGGGAGTGGCGGGCGGCGCCTCCTCGGGAGCTGCTTCGTCATCGAAGGCGAACTCCGTCTTGGTCTTGGGGGTGGCAGAGGGAGCGGGGCTGAAAGATGTCATCTTTACAATAAGATAGCATTGTTTTCTGGCCTAGTTTCGGCCTGACTACACTAGAGAGATAGGCAGGTTTTAATACCTCTTGGTCACGGCGCTCTTCGGAGTGCCGGGGATGGTTCCGTTCATGTAGGCGGCGGACTTGGGCGTAGCCGGAGCCGGCGTGGTAGGGGCCGGGGTGGAGGCGGCAGGGGTGGCGGCTGCCGGGGTCTGCGGGGCAGACACCACGGGCGTCACCGGAGCGGGAGTCGTCGGGGCCGGCGTAGTAGGAGCCGGAGTGGAGGGGGCATCGACGAACTGCAATAACGAATGAGTTCCTGGATTCTTATCCCTTGTCACACTATTGTCCCCTGCACCCTGACATTAAGGGTGTCTTTTTCCATGTGAATGGAAACCTTTAGTGCGCAATAATATAGTTTCACCTCCTCTTCGGGAGCGTCGGTCGGGGTGAAGCGTCCCTTGGGCGGGTCCTGGAGCTCGAACTCCTTCTCCTCAGCCGGAGTCACCATCGGCTCCTCCACCTCCTCGGCGGGAGGGGCTTCCTCCTCCGCCACGGGCTCTTCCTCTGCAGCCACAGGCTCCTCCTCAGCCGGGGGAGCCTCTTCGACGGGCTCCTCGGGCACGGGCTCCTCCTCGACGGGGGGCTCCTCCTCAGCGGGAGGCTCTTCAACGGGAGCGGCCTCCTCGGCCACTGGCTCCTCGGGCGCCTCCGCCTCCACGGGGATCTCAAACTTTTCATTGTATCTATAGCGACAGGAATCTAACCTCTTCCATCACCGGCTCCTCAGCGACGGGTTCCTCCACGGGCGCCTCCTCCTCAACTGGAGGCTCCTCTGCCACGGGTTCTTCGGCCACGGGCTCTTCTGCCACGGGCTCCTAAAGGCTCATTAATAGTATGGTTGAAAGCGTATGATAGTAAGCAAGCCGGATGCGCCACACAAGCGAAGCAAGGGCTTGTGACGCGGGTTGGCCATGCTGCTCAATTTCTCGGCGGACCTCAGGAGCTGCCTCCTCGGCGACGGGCTCGGCGACGGGCTCCTCTGCCGGCGCGGCCTCCTCAGCCGGGGGCGCCTCTTCTTCCTGGTTCTCCAGCTGGTCGGGCACTTCCTCCTCGATCGTTTCGATCGTCTCCTGTGGCCCCCATTGATTAAAGTCGGCAAAGAAAGTCGGAAAGAGTTAGATTCCGAGGTGCCAGAGAATATGTGCATGACAGGATGATTTCATGGTTGATCAGGCGTGAAAGGACGTCGATAATGATTAGGGAGAGAGAGGGTGCTGGATATAATGGGGGATGATCTTACATGGGCCTCCTCGGCCGCGGGCAGCTCTTCGATTCCGTCCATCGAGGTCGTCATGGGGTCGATTCCGTCGGTCCCAGTGATGTCGGGCACCTTAACATTACGGTAAGACACCCGCCCGTTCAACCCCCAAGGTGTAACAAGATCAAGCGGAAGCGACGCATCATGATAGAAACAAGGCAGCACCTGATGGCAGGAGAGAGGGGGAGGGATGGGCCGGAGACTCAATGATAGACGGGTGCAACTGACACATTTCTGGACAAACACACTCAGAGACATAACGAAAAGCAGCGGGAGGGGGAGATCGGGGGGGGGTGGGAGGAGGAGATAACTGGGACTTATAAAAACAGCGTGGCTTGGCACACACATCAGCGCGCGCCGATCCCCGAATTTCATCTGAGCCCCTTGGATCAAGTATCGGCTATGGTGCAACCCAACTCCATCAGCGTTGATCCGCACTCCGTGAGGTCCCGGGGTGCGAAATTAGTTCAAGATGAGACTGAGGGTAGCACGAGCGATGCGGGGGCCTTTCAACCACTTTGCGAGGCCAACAGGGAAGAGCCAGGTGTGTGAGACCTAGGGGAAATGCAAAAAGTTCCCCGGCGAAGTGAAGTTTAACAGCATGAAATATTACACGCTCATAATCGAGGGGACGATTCATGAGGTGCCGTATCTCCGCGGAACTGCATCCCCCCGGGTTGAGGGGAGGGAAATGCGGAGGAGGGAGGAGTAGCTGGGATCGGAGTCGAGGCATGGCAACTGTTCCATCCTCCCCGGCCATCGAGTAGGCTCACGTTCTGCCTCCTCCTCCCCCCTCGAGGGGGGACGAGGGAATGAATGGGGGGAGATAAGAAACACGGGAGAAGCTCCTGTCATCGAGGCCGCATCGGGTTACGGGGGGAGTAAAGAGTAGGTAGGGCGATCGATGTTGAGAAACTACAGGAGAGGCTGTCCGCTTATTGACTTGAAACCAAGCTGGAGGATGCACTGGTCAACATCACATACTTCTACAGCAGCGGTATCTTATTGTTATTGTCGAGTCGCAGTGGTAAAACCTCCCAGACATTTCATCACCGGTTCAATTCCGGTCGCGGCCACCCCACCGAGGTGCCACAAATGGGGATCGGTAGAGACTAGATCACGCAGGTGATACCACCGGAGAAACGGTTGAGCAACACCGGTTGGGGAATGCTCTCGAGGAACCTGGCCGTCCAGAATCGACCCTCAGGGAGACCTGATAGGGACGCACCTTTACCCTTATTGTCGAGAGTACGTGGTTAGCACTCCGTTACTACTCTCTGGAAATAAATGGGCTTCCAACTAGACTGCTGCCATTTCGATCCAAGAGGCCGAAGAACTGCGTTTTTCCAGATGGCGAAACGGTTCATTCCTCGCATCGGAGACTACAATTAGCGCAGGTCTAATTTGCGCCAGTATTTGCTATTGTCTCAACACACGATGTCTAATGCATGACAGCGACAAACAGTGGTAAGAAGGGTTTGCAAGAAGCCCCCGTACCTGATCTTCGGTCCTGTCGTCATCGGCCGGCACGGGCGCAGCGGATTCCTCGCCCTCGGGCTCTGCTGCCTCCACCACGGCTATAATGGACAAGATAAAAATGGCATAAGTTGTAGCAAACTAATTCCTCGTTCAACACACCTTCTCCATCTAGATAGTGATTATTTTGCGAACCTAATCTCTCAAATTAGCGACCACTGAACGCCACCACAATGTCACCCAAGAACAATTCATGCGGGGTGTATTCAGAGCTTTGACTAGTCATCATAGGGTAACATCAAGCACTCTCTGGGTTGTTCTCCACTATTCAAAAGAGGTACCATTCATTATTTGTGAGTATACGACTGGGAAATAAAATTGCCTGGAGTTTCGACAGCATCTTCTGCATTGAGACGTTCCACACCTGCACGAGCAAGTTCATGATGCAGCCTACCATTTTCGTTTCTTCTAACAGCTATTTCCGGCGGGAGCTGTCAAGAGGGAAATCCGAATCTCCTTTTTGCCTATTTGTTTCTGTGTGACAAGGGGCCTCCATTTTTTGCGTCAGTCGCGGTGCCCGTGAGGTGCTCCCCCTTCTTCTAGTTGCCTCTGCCTTCGTGAGTAGGCGGGGGAAGGCAGCTGTCGAGGCCCCCGTCTCAATCAACCGCCCCTCTAGCATCCCATGCCTTCGTCGATTCCCCTGTCTCTCGATCTGAGGATCACGGGAAGAGAAGCTTAGAGATAGAAGGAGATCCAGGGCTTCATCCTCGGATCTCTGGCCTCTCCACGAAACGAGTTGTCATTCGCCTGAGTGCCTCATCCAACGGGATGTGCGGAGCCATCGAGGTTTTTGGCATGTTTTTTAGAGAAGTACCATCCATCGTCCCCGGAAACGGAGGGGAATGAAGGAGCCGCTGGACTGGGTTACAACATGATTCGTCAATGTGTCCCGGGATATAGGGGGCCATGGATGTGGGAAAATGCCCTAACTAATGCATGCCCATTTCGATTCAGAAAATGGGATAACTCTAGTGATTAAGGCGTCATGTAGACATAAAAGGCAAACCTCCGTCCTCAATGACCTCGAGGTTCATCTCCTTCTGGATGAAGGCCGTCTCCACCTGCTGGTCCCCTTCGCCGCCTTCCTCCACGCCGTTGACCAGCTCCTCAGCCTCCGACATCTGAAAGGATCGCAATTACTCACATCAAGGGAAATGATATCATAGAAGCCCCAAATCTAATAGAGCGAGTAAAAGTTTCAAACAAACGTTTCGATGTGTAGCCGGGACTGCAGATGAGGCCTCGGCTGTAAGGATCACGTTAAGAATTGTCCTCATGCCAGGCAATGAACATGGAGCGGTAAGAGATCAAGCATGATCGTTGAACTGAAGTTGAGAAAGGACGATGTGGAGTGCGGAGGAGAGAGAGAGACAATGAGCAGATGTGAAGGGGGAGAGGACTCTGCTCGCTCTCGGCGCCTCTCTCATGGCTTCTCCCCCCACTCCCTTACAATGCTATGACGTCTGGGAGGGATGAGAGGAGGGGGCGGGAGGGATCGGGGAGGGCCCGCCCTATGCACTTTGGAATGTTGTTCAGATACTACGTGATGGATGGCCGATTCTTATGACATCTTCGTGTTTCTGGCTTAGAGAGCTTGGAAAAAACTATGATTTAATCAAAAATAGAGAGGAATCTAGTCAAGATCGTGTTGATCAGGCATGGAAAGAGGGAGGTGAAGAACACGGGGTCCTTGCATTTAATCCTTCATGCCATCTGTTCGGTGGCCGATGCTATCAACAACCACGCGTCGTGAACAGCGTCAATTGCAAGGATCAGCAGACCGGGAGCGAATTTAATTGGCGGCCGCGGAATCCCGTTGTTCAGGGTGTAATGGAGTGCGGAATTCTAATGGCCCGACTGGCATCGTTCCAATCTCCTCCTTCCGCCTCCCCCTCACTTCACTCATCCAGATCACAACCACTCCACATGTGTGAACGATGATTGATGTGCGGAAGAGGATTCGATTGGCTCGATAAGCTGATCCACGGGATATCACCTCCCATTGTTTAGGCCCTCTTCTACAAATCGTCCTCGAGATTCCTGTCGAGATACTCTCCAGGTGCGCCCGATTTAAGACGACTGCATCTCGAATTCTCCCCAACCTTGTTGTCCCTAAGTCAAAGATACGAGCAAATGACTGAGGCGCCGCGGCAGATGCTTCAATCGAGAGGATCTTCGCTACACTTGCTCTACCTCCTCCTCCTCTCCCCGTCCTCCTCCTCTCCTCTCCTCCCTGGGGCGCCTTCGGTGTATTATTTTCGGATGCCGTGAGGGAAAGGCGCCGCGGCGGAAAAGCAGGCAGGAGTGTAAAACCCGCCTGAGGCGGCGGGGAGAAGTGAGTCCGCAAGTCAGAGAGGGGACATGGAATGAGCTGTGAGCAAAATAACGAGCACTCGATAACGGGCGAATTTATGCGCAAATGTAAGATGGCATCTAAACACCGAGGATGTATTTGATAAACTGCCTGGCGTAATTGGCTGCCTCCTGGTTCTTCCCGGAGATGTCTTCGCCGTGGCCGTAGCCTATGATAGATAACGTGTTTAATAAAGGGAGAAAACAAACCGTTCGACTTGATGCAGGTTATATTCCTACACGTGTTTGTATTCGCCGTACACACTCCAAGGATCCAGTGCACCATTGGTGAAGATAATGTTGGACATCTTAAGCAGGTACTTTCTTTCTGACAATGAGACAATATTACTAGTGGAACGCGGTTATTGCATGTCCGATTCGTGTTCATTAAGTTCACGATATCTATATCCTTGTTAAAGGAGGGGTTCGGGGACCCTCCGAGTCTCATAAGTGACTATGTTCAGGTGGTAGAGCTTGAAAAACCCTATCGAATGGTATATGACACTAAGAATTTGGATGTTTCTATGGTGAGATACAGCGTTCAGAAAGGCTCCCCTGAGAAACAGGGATGGCGCGAAATTCAAATTTCGCACCTGCTACAATATTGGCAGCTTGCCAAATCCTCAGATCACGCACCTTGTGCACTATGAGTTGTGTCAGTATTATCTGTCAGTGATTAATTTGTGAATGTGTTCTGTTGGCAAGTTGCCAAATTTGGACACCGAAGGTCCCCAAACCCCTCCTTTAATTCCGAACCACGCGCAATCCACGGTGATGTCTGTCCATCCAAATTCCTTGCATTGCAGATATTCCTAAGCGCGATCTGTAAACCCTTCATAAAAGTGCTCGACTCTGAAAACCAAACCGTGGCTATCATTGAAATCGCCATGTATCGTCCGCCCGCGCTTGTCTACCGCCGCAACAAATTGTAATGCTTCTTCTTCGAATTTGTGACACATTTCTCGAGGAGTCTTCTAAAATTCAAGGTCGTATCACCCGGTTTGATGGCAATCCACAGAAAAAAATGCATATGATATTCCTGCGTCTACAACGGCCGACCAAGACGTTGACATCTTCGTCGGTGGTTATTGCCGTCGCCGTGAAGGTCGCGATACCTGTTGTCGAGGATCAACTTTTCGATTTCTAACTGTATCATTATTATGACAGCGGAAGACAATGTCGATTTGTTATTTGACCCATTTATCATTGGGGGATATTGGAGACATCCGAAATGTGAGATGACATCTAAACGCCGAGGATCCTCCTGGTAAACTGCCTGGCGTTATTGGCTGCCGCCTGGTTCTTGCCTTTGATGTCTTCGCTGTGGGCAAAGCCTGTGATTAACAAGGCTATTTTGTGAAACGAGAAGACAAACCATTCGACTTGATGGAGGACATATTCCTGCTGGTCACGTTTCTGTATTCGCCGTACACACTCCAAGGATCCAGTGCACCATTGGTGAAGACAATGTTAGAGAGCTGAAATGATAACTGTTAGTCCGAGAACCGATATTATTGAAGACCTTTGGAAAGATGATGTCATTGTATTTCTCGATCGTTTGCTCTACATTCTTGATGTAAGTTGCATTGCTGATTCCGAAGGCTCCACAATCTACAGTGATATCTTTCCATCCAAACTCACTGCACTGCAGATATTCATACGCGCGAACTGGAACTCCATTAATTCGGGGTTGTATTTATTACTATACGGCGCTTAGAATTAAAATCGTCGTGCATCTTCCGCCCACTCTTAACTGCTTCAGCAACAAATTTAACTTCATCTTTCAGGAAGTTTTGGCATATTTCAGTCGGAGTTTTCTAAACGTCAACACATGTTCGCTAGCAGTGAAATCCACAGAGGTGCAAAATTGTAGCGCCCGTGCTCACAATGAGCGCTACATTGACGCTGCTCATTGTAAATGGTATTTTGAAAAAAAGAGTTTGCGCCTCTGTGGTTCCAGGCCACTTCATACCGTTCCATCCTGCAGTGGAGAAACCAGCCCCCACATGAAATATTTTATGGTTTCAATGCAGTTGCCGGAGCTTGGCGCGATGACCTGCATACGAATTGCTTATTGTGAACATTGTATAATATAATAAAATGTTATGATACGTTGAAAACGTTGCAGTCTTTCGGGAGGAAGAATTGAGCAATACGCCTTCTGCAGGGTGAAAACATATCAAGAAGGAAATTATCCATTTCAGCAAGTGCATGATAAGGACTAGAAATAAGAGAATAGAGCAACTTTTACAATCGATGGCGGACACCATGGGAGCGGATGAACTCCAAGCGGCTGCCACGAGCTCCGGGAAGTTTGCACGAACAAAGGCGGCGATGATTCCTATGCATTCCAGTCAGATGCTAAGGATACAGTTTACCTGCGTAGCCTGTTCCGACAGCTATCCAGCGAGGGTTGATGAATCGGTGATGTTTGTTCATTTTCTTTATAAACCTAGCAACGTCGAGGATTGCTTGTTCCGATGATAAGTACTTGAAGTACTTGGGGTCACTAAGGAACTTCGAACCAATCCATTTCATTGGCAAACTTTTCAAACAGAAGCGGCCGACTCTGGCCGAAGAAGCGGTGTTCCAACACGAAATGGTGTTGGGCGAAGGGAAGCGACTTAATGTTTATGGGAATTAGGAGACAACTTTTCATATCAACCTGATTATCAGGCTTGAGTGGAACTACCCCTTCGAGGCGCAGCTCGATGATTGGATTTCGAATTGCGGACGATAATGTCACCAGGTAGCGCTGAAAAGGAGTACTGGAGAATGTCGATGCTGTCGATCACGGAAGGGTACAAAAATTCCAGATAAAACAAGCGTGATACAAAATGCCCAGCAGCGCGAGCGAGAGTTCTGCTTCTACGACCTTATCTTGCTGAGCTCGGCTGAACACCGCATGAAACGGTGAAAGGAATGCTAAATCAAAAGCCTAGACAATACCTGCTTGATAAACTCGTGATGAAATCGGTCAAAGTGATTGAGTGGCTGGTCGATGACTTCAAATTCATGAAGTTCTGCAGCCAGTCATCTGCTCAGAAATATGACGCAGAAAATGGTTCCAGACATGTTTCCTTTTTTCTTCCGGTGAAGCCTTTTATAGTCCGCAACATGTCATGAAATGACTCAATTTCACGAATCAGATAGCAATAAAGGCATACATGTTTTAATTTTGACGCAGATTCATTTTAATCTGTCCCGTTCACGCCATTCAATCACCGATTCCTTCATCCAATATTACAAGAACGGATGGAAATATGACATCATCACAACCCTCGTTCTTGTCAAATAACAGTGGAATTCACGGATCTTTCAGTGGGTGTACTCCTCCAGGTCGCAGTCCGAGAAGTTGTTGACATCGTCGCTGGTAGCGACAAGGAGGTTTGCAATTGATATCGTCGGGCAAATCGTTTGGCGGAGTTATAAAACCCTTCAGTAGCTTAGTACGTACACTACTGACAGCACCCAAGTGATGGCGGAAGACATCATTGGCCCATCTGTCTGCTTTTTAGTATGAGTTTTGGAACAGATGAAAGATAGGTTGCACGAGATATATTTTTCGCTCCACATCGATTTACACTGAAACGGGTGAGTGTTCTTCCCTTGATGCAAGATGCGGGGTGAATATTGAACAATCGAGTTTACTCGAAATGCGAGAAGACATCTAAACGCCGAGAACGCTCCTGATGAACTCCTTGGCGAAACATGCTGCCACATTGTTTTTGCGCTGTAGATCATCGCAGTGGGCGTAGCCTGTTAAGAATACGGTCAAGATATAATAATAATCTGGTCAATCACTCGACTTGATGGAGGAAATATTCCTGCTGGTCACGTTCCTGTTTTCACCATACACACTCCAAGGAAAAATGCAGCTGGACGATCAGATCACGAATGACACTCGACAATGCTTCATGGTAGTGCTGAAAAGACTACAAATGAGGAGGAAACCTTGCATGCCTGCTTGAACGTCCTCTGCTCCCTTCCCTCGAAGTGATCGAGTGGTTATTCGATGGTTTCTAACCCCAATCCATCAACTTGCACGGTGAAGTTGACGAAGGGAAAAACGCAGAAGCAAAGTACAGAAGCGTTGTCCTTCTAATTTAGAGAAGGCTGAGACATTTATAGCCTCTTCGTTTGCAATCATTTTCACTTGCGGAGGCGATAATTAAAATCACCCCCATAACAGAAGAGATTCAAATATGGGTCAATATTGCCGACTAGAAAGGGAGAACGAGTCCTAGAGAATGGAGTATCCAGGCGACGGAGGGGCGAAGGTCCAGTTCTCCAGTGGAATAATACTGTTGTAGAAACGAGTCATCGGAACCTTACACCCATCCGAACGCCATCTGGAGGGAGGTAGGAGGAGGCCTAGAGGTAAGGGGAGGAGGATGGGGAGTTGGGGGACGTGGTGGAGGGTGAGAAAGAAGGAGGGGAGGACGGTAAAGGTGGAGGGGGAAGGGAAGGGACTCACGACATGTCTCATTTGTAGCATAGATGACGTTGTACGTTCCGATGTACGCGCTCGCGCGACCCGCGGGTAGTGATTTTTACGTTTCCGGAAAGCGTGAGGTACTCTTTTTGTGCCAACAGTTACAGCGGCACTGTCATACAAGCGCAACGGATTAACAAGGGAAGAGCAATTCGGCTCTGTTCGGATATCCCGGTCCCATGTCGATATCCCGGTCCCATGTCGATATCCCGGTCCCATGTCGATATCCAAATCCCATGTCGTTTTCGAGGTTACAAGGGGTCACATGTTATTTTTCTACCCAATTATGCTATCACTGTGGTGTAGAAGTGTGAGGCGGAGGTTGGAGAAAGAGTGTAGGGGGTTCGATTCCTTTGGGCGGCAAATGTTTTGCCTCGTTTAGTTCGTGTCCCCGTGTCATTCTAGGCGTTGTAAATGTAGTGTAAATTGAGAACAGTTTATGCACTGTAGCAGGAGACTGATTGTATTCACATAAAATACTGCAACTACCGTACAGCTAACTAAAATACTATGAACTCGGGTGCTTGCGCTTTCGTTTATGACCTGCTGCTTGACCCGCCGAATTGTGGGTCCTATAAAAAAACTCCGCTCGTGTTGCTGCCATCGCTTAACATACAATATTACAACTAACATACAATTAACTAAAACACTATGAGCTCGGGTGCTTGCGCTTTCGTGGATTGGCCATCCCTCCAGTATTACTCTTGCCTACTCCAGCGCCGTTGCCATCGCGGCGGGTATTCTCCTCCACAGCGTTGCCGCCATGACCCGTTCCTCCTATTCCGTGGCCCCCTGCAGCTCTATTCCCGTTCCCAAATGTCGTAGCTCCATTTACACGGGGACACTGAACTAAACGAGGCAAAACATTTGCCGCTCAAAGGAATCGAACCCCCGACACCCGTTTTCCAACCTCCGCCTCATACCTCTACACCACACTGACAGCTTTAATATGACTCGTGGGACACTGAACTAAACGAGGCAAAACATTTGCCGCTCAAAGGAATCGAACCCCCGACACTCGTTCTCCAACCTCCGCCTAGGAATTCCGCACCGTTCCCTCAATTCCGAAGCGTAAAAAATCGCCTCTTGCGGGTACACCGGAACGTACGCTAACAGCAGGAAATAAGGCGGAACGATTTCTTGGCAATGTTGTGAGCCCCGAAAATAGTGAACAACCAGCTGTCTGCTCCTCCCTCTCTCTCTCCTCCAATTGGCAACTCCCTCTGAGGGTAGTAGGTGACGAGAGAGAAGGGGGTGTAATAAGCATACGTATTGTTCCCCGAGTTGTAATATTGCAAGAAAAGAGAAAAGCAAAAGGTTTGCACCCGGCGGGGATCGAACCCGCGACCCTCCGCATCAACATTTGCCAACTCACAGGCGTTTATCGGAATTCTTCGGCCAGTTTAAATTTTTTTTATTTTTATGACTAAATGAGGCCTAGACCCTTCGAGCGTAAAATACGTACCATTTTGGAATAGCGTCGTTTTCCAAAAAATTTAAAAAAATAAAATGCAAAACCTTTTTTTCGCTCAAGTAAAGAACTTTTAGCAAGTTGGTCCCAGGGGTGAAATTTTCGCCTCTGTCCCCCGAGCATGCTGGTATGCTTATTTTGGCGAGAAACCGCAGTTAAAATTAAAAACGAGCGACCAAAGATTGGTTGAACTTTATTTTTGGTCTCGAAGCGAAAGCCTGTTCGAGCCCTACCGTACCTCTCACGGTGCTTGGGGTCACCCAAGGTATCTACCATAAATATTTTAGCCCCAGCCGCAGACCCCCTGTTCACACCTTTCTTGAAGAGAAGTTAAATTTTAGAAACTTTCTGTCTGACCCCGGATATTAGATATCTACTACTACTACCTCTATTCCGTAAATTAGAGTTTTACTACTAACAACTCTAATTTCCGGAATCTGGCAGTACGGTGACTCTCAAACCGCTAGCGCAGCGAACGGCGGATCCTGCAAGCCGCCAGCGCTAGATAAAGCCGATCTGAGGAAGAAGTACATATAAAGGGAGGGAATAGAGGACGGGGCCGTGGAGGGTGAAGTAAGGTTTCATTTCGACACCGTGAATTTTAAACAATACCCCATCAGTTTTGCAAGCTGGACGCAGCAGCCGTAGGCGGCTGTGGAGATCGGGTTTGGAAATATCTCGGTCAGAACCTTTTGTCCTTCCTCGCATTTTGGACTAACAAATCAATCGCATCGCATACTGGAAAATTCGATTGTATGAGCTCTGCTTCTCTGCGTTCTCTTCCCCTTCGTTTCACCCGCCCTCTTCTCCCCCCTCTCATTTCCCCGTTCGACAAGCTCCAATCGTATCGCTGACTCGTTGGCGTCAACTCTCCGCTCCTCGCTCCCCCAATAGGTCCGATCATTGTGTATTTATTCGCGTGAGCGTGACACCGCCGATTTCGATATCCCCATCCTTTCCTCTGTCCTCACCTTTGTAGACAACTCGGACCTTTTCGCTCCCGATCGCATCTTCCCACTTATACACCCTGTTTAAAGTGTATCGGTACTCTCAACCTAACGAGCCTGTAGATTTGGCTGTCATATGCGTGTGTTAGATCGAATGACTTTTCGGACTCTCGGCTAATAATCGGAATCATTCCCCCCGGCCGTGTCACTGGTACAGTCTTTTAGTATCCGTGGAGAGAAATCTGTTGCCTCCTCCTTCGGAACCCAGGGTGCATGAGAATTTCCCCGTCCCTTCCTCGTGCTGTGGGTAGTGCTTGAGTGCTAAAGAAATACTGTAGACTGTACCTCCGAGGCCTTGTATGGGATATCTGACCTTCTCCCAGAAGTAGCAAAAGTATATAATCAGGTCTATCCCCTGGGACCAATCCGACTATTACTCATTTTCACTTCTTGACTCGTCGTTCTGGGACTGAT